>VXBW01008539.1:1925057-1994484 GCA_013400375.1 Thinocorus orbignyianus | reverse complement strand
GCCGCCCCTCTCCCCGCTCCCTGCCAACCCGGGGGAGCCGGGAAGCGGCCGTGGGACCCTTGCCCTGCTCCTCGCATCACCTCAGGGCCGCGATGCCACCGGCCCGGGGCTCACCTGGCCTCAGGGCCGCGTCTCTCCCACCCACTTCTTGTCTCACCTCTGGGCCATGTCCCTCCTGCCCGGGGCTCACCTCAGGGCCGTGTCCTTCCCTCCCGCTCCTCGCCTCACCTCAGGGCCATGATGCCTCCCTCCCGCCCGGAGCTCACCTTGGGGCTGGGTCCTTCCTGCTCGCTCCTCACCTCACCTGGCCTGAGGGCCACGGTCCCTCCGGCCTGCTCCTCACCTCAGGGCCGCCGTCCTTTCCGCTCCTCACCTCACCTCAGGGCCGTGTCCTTCCTGCCCGGGGCTCACCTCAGCGCGGGTTGCCTTCTGCCTGCAGCCCTGCCCATCCCCTCGCCTCCTCAGGCCCTGGCAAGAGTCGCTGGTGTGCCCCGGGAAGACTTTCCTGTCAGTCCTGGCTCCCTGCACTGGAAGCTGCCCCCAGCCACCCTGCCCTGCCATGGTGGGGGGTGGCCATGGGGCCCACAGCCGGGCCTCCCCTCAGCGCGGTGTCCCTCCTGCCCAGGGCTCACCTCAGGGCCATGTCCCTCCTGTCTGCTCCCTCACTGCTCTGCCCGGCCCCTCACCTCTCTTGACCCTGACGAGTGTCACCGCTGACCCACACCATGGGTTTTCTATCAGCCCCGGCTGTCCGCTGTGGGATCTACCACAGCTTCAGCCATACCTCAGCCGCAGATCACTGTGAGTAGGCAGCAGGGCCTGAGGATGCTGTGGAGGAGCGGCCTGGTTGATGGGCCCTCCTCTTGTCGCTGTTCCCCTGCCATCTGGCTGGTGGCTGGGTCCTGCTGTGGGGAATTTGGTCACCTGCCTGTCTAGCTCGCTCCTGCAGCTCCTCGGCTCTTCAGCCAGCTCTTTCCACCTGCAATCAGTGTTTTGTGGGAACTGCATTGTAGAGACACCTGGTACTCCAGCATAGTTGGAGGAACCATCCTGCTCAGGGATGCTTTTCCCACCTCAGGGGTCAGGATTTCTCTACGTGAGGTTGTCACTTTTTTGGGTGGCTCTGCAAGGGTCTGGGTTCTCCACTGAGCATCCCAATAAGAAGGGGTAGTCTTGCATGGGACAGCATTTCTGTTTCTCAGTGGTGAAGACTTAGATGCTTAAAAGACGATGACTGGTTTGGGTTTATTGTTGATAGCTTGAAAGAACTTCAGAAAGTCACCAGGGAGATAAGCATACGTAGTCTTGGGATGTGTGCGTTAATTCATGGTACAGGATAGCAATTTTGTCTTAAGCTTTGCGGTAAGAAGCACTTTGTGTGCTCTGCACTTGGGGCTTGGGCCTTCATTGCTGAGCCATTTGAGGGCGCTGTGCCTCAGGCTTGGGGAGTGAAGTTAAAAAAAAAAAGTGGCTCAGAGATGCTGAGTATTTGAGTGGCTCTGTAAATTGAGCTGTACACCACCGAGGGCTTTCTCAGAGTTTAAAACTGATATCTCCAGTTCAAGCTTTAAATCACTAACAGCTCTACGCTTTTGTCACTGGGCACGTTTTGTTAATCCCTTTCATGAAGTGCTGGGCTTCCAAAGCTACTTATTCCAGCAGAGCTGAAAAGCACAAACAGGCAGAGAAGGAACCTTTTTAAAAAGAGGAATGTATTGTAGGCACAGTATTAACTGCCTGAGATCAGGGAATGGAGGAGGGGGAGTGGAAAAGATTGGCGATATTCCCAGTAGAAAAGTTGGAAAAGAAACAAGACTAGTTAGTCTTTGTTCATTACTCTGCAAATATGAGCCGCAATATTGCAATATCTGTTTGTATCGTATGAATTCCAAGCGATTAAATTGACATAACTCAGCTAGATGAACTTGGGATCAAAAAACATCAAGGGCGTCAAAGCTGCTTGTTTGTGGCACCTCTTGGGGACCGAGGCCAATACTGCCACGTGTGTAAGTGACAGTGTTGGTAAAGCTCTGCTCCCCTTTGCCTGCGGATCTGGTCCTGGGAGTGCTGAGAGTGGTATGGGCAGATGTGTTGAGAGAGATGTGTGCCTGCATGTTGGGATACTCCTTTCCTATTAGGGGAATCTGTTCGTTTACTCTTCATTCAGATAATCACCCAGGATGGGAAAAGGGCTAAAAGGAGGCGTGTGAATACATATGAGTGAGTTAAGGTTTATAATGCCCTTGTGAGCTGAAAAATAGAGAACAGAAAAACGAAGTGTCTTTAGGACGAACCTAAACCTAAGATGAACCTCAATAACTGTTGAAATGGTTTCATTAATGATCCACATTACCATGTAGACAGACCTCCTCATGGGCCTTTTGGCTTCTTAAGTCTGTTAAATTGAAACATACTGGGTTTTAGCCTGCTTTCAGTGTTTATGCAGCCTTTTGCAGTGGCCACACTAAATCAGCATACCCGTAGTGAAAGCTATGCAAATTAGTGGTAAGGTGTTTTCTGGAATAAGAAGTAGTAAGAGTTTGCCTCAAATAATCTAGGAAGTCTTGAATCTGCCATGAGTGGAACTGAGATTGGGGGACTCTGGGGCCCAAATTTCTTGCCTCCTAATCTGGCAATTTAAAATGCCAAGAGCATCACTACAGAGGGTTTTGAATTTTCCAGTTGCTTCCTTAATCCCTGTTTGCAGGAGGAAGGGTAAGGCTTTGTCCTCAGCAGCAGCACAACTTCATAGGTGGGGATATGGACAGGGCCTGCACGCTGGGCTAGAAGAAAGACCTTGGTAGCAGAAACCTTCCAGCCTGTTTATCCTGGCATTTGTTTCCTGAGCAGTGCTAGTGCTGTGGTGGGAGATTTCCTGAAAACTCCAGCGTGGGAGTGCTTGTTGGACTCAAACTGGATGATCAGGACATCTCATTTGAAAAAGCTGGTTGCTAACAAGTAGAGTAGGTAATAATACTGTATCCTGATCTCCAGTTGGCTCAGACTTTGTTTTAATTGTATTCCTCAACTATGCCATAAATGACACAAAAAGTGATATAAAATGATCAGGGCAAGTGGAGTTCTAATAAAAACAAAATCCCTGACACAGTGGCATGAAAACTGAGCTACACCAGAGTGAGCAATTGCTTCCTGGTAATGATACTGGGTTCCTAGTGTGGCACCTAAAGGTTGTGTTTTGTTTTTTAAACTCTTGCTTGTAGATGCTGCTGTTAACTGGCGCGTAGCCTGTTGTAGTTTTCTTGCTACAGCTTGCAATTGAAGTGAGAAGGGTGGCCATACCCTTGTAGCTGAGTCAGGCCATAACATGTTTAGGATTGGTGATCCTAAGGTCTCATCTACACAGTTAAAGTACTGTGTGTGAGGACACTCTAACCCTCCTCTTCCTTTTGACAGACTGGGAGTTGCAGCATAGAGAAGAGGTCCTATGTTCCTGAAAAGTGCTACTGCCTTCAACTTGGCAGGACTGTATCCCATCTGGGACATGCAGTTGTGTAAATTCTTGGATTCTGACCACATGGCAGGACTGAAGTGTCTCCCTGGGGCTGGGAAGACACAGGCAGGAGTGAAGTTCTGCAACTTGTCTGACCAAAACTAGAAGACAGTAGGCGGTACAGGAAATTGCCTCTCTTTTGGAAAGTTCCAGCTTCGTAAGGCCATAGTGTGTTACCTTGAGTTGAGTTGTGTAGTGAACCACAGTCTCTGCTTGTAAGTCTGAGATAGTTCTTGAATGACATATTGTTAGGTCTCCCTCCAGCAAGGAAATTCCTGTTTTCTGGAGACCTGAGCTACTCATCCATTGCTTTCAGGTGCAGTTCCACAGTTAAGTTTTGACTGTTGCTCTCTGCTCGCTGCCCTTATCCCCTCTAGCAGAGTTGGGCAGAGTGGTGTTACCTTCTGCAGAGCTTTTTTGATCGAAGCCAGGAGACTAGAGTGGAGGAGGCCCTTTCAGCACCATGAATTTGTGATGTGATTGCAACAATGCTGTCCCTGAGTCCTAGCGGGTCTTATCAGTCCTGGAGACCCAAGGTAAGAGAGAGAGGCAGGTTTCTGTGCCTTTTTGGGCAGAGTTCTTCCCCAGCTGTAGTGTGGGATTCCCAAAGACTTTGTTTGATGTATTGATTTACTTTTTTTTTTCTTGTACTAGGGTCGCTTTCATACGCTGAAGTACTCGACTGCTGTGCAGTCTGTTGGACCACAACGTCAGCACCTTACAAGCGGTGTCGGCTTTTCTTATTTTTTTGTGCCTGAATTTTTTTGAAATGGCTACAGTTGTAAGAGGGTCATGGGTTCCTGTTAAAATAAGCATTAGGTTTTGGACTTGGAAATGAGCTTGTCTGTTCAGAAACCTTATCTGAAAGCTGCAAATCACTGGGTTGCATTTAGAGGTAGAGGTTTAACTCCAAGTAACTTTTCTTTTTCATTTTGAAATCTGGAATCTCTGACTTTGGGTTCAGGATTGCTCTCTGACCCTGTCGCTAGTTAAAGTGGATTGTCCTTCTCAAGTGAGATATAAGGTTGTTGCTCCCTCCTGTTCAGGCTCATTCATTTAACTTTTTCACACCACATTTTCATCTCCTTTGAATTCAGTGAGACTTCCTTGTGCAAGCTGGATCAGTGGAAGTGAATGATGTGCAGTACAAGGGCTCATGGAATGAGCACAGTGCTGTTCTCATTATAGGATGGAGTACAGTAGTAGAAGCTACACCGTAAGAGATACATCTGGATGCGTAACTTCTTCCAGGGGCTCTGAACTCCCACTGATTTCCAGGTGGGTGTAAGTGCCTATGTAGGATGTCTCAGTGTGGTTTTGTATCCAGTATAGAAGACCAGTCAGGGCGAAGAAAACGGAGTGACTTGTACTGCAGCCTCCAGGGAACAGGCAGTAACTCAAAGGACTCTTAGTGAAATGGTCAATCTGCTCTCTGCCTGGGGAAAAACAGAGGAAGAAGACTAGAGAAGAGGCCATGGTCTGTTGGCTTTAAGCCTGGCTCCAGTTATCAAAGGGAGAGAGCGATTAAAAAAGGACACTTCCAAAGAGCACGTCCCCTGGTGATTCATCCTATTTCCTAGGTACTTTACATTGGTGAATTGTCACTTGGGAGGGGTTTGCCTTTCTTTATTGACTGTAGAGGGAGATGATGCCTGGTTTAGAGCAGATGTCTGAAACCCTGTGAGCTCAATCCCTGCCCAGTGGTAGTGAGTGTTCTCTGTGTGCAACAGGGCGGTGCTGCCCTTCAGGTGACTGCAAGAGTCTGCTGCTGTGGGAAGCAGGGCAGTGCAGGCATGCTAGGATTATAAGATGATACAATATCCCCTGAGGAAACCTTCAGCTCTGCTGAATTCTCCTGTCTGGGAGAGGAGCTGTCTGGCATTCATCCACAGCTGGTCCACGAGCTGAAAAGTTAAACCTCTTAAAATTACTGTGTTGGGTTTCTTTGTGCTGGGATTTTTCTTTCCCCTTCTACACTGGACAAGAGCATGATGCAGTCTCCCTGTTTAGCGGACTGGGAATCTGTATTATTATTCTGGGGTATGATCTGTTCTCGTAACTGGGTGTAAACCTGGAATGACACTGGAGCAGGACCCAGGTTAAAGCTCTTGTTTTAAATTTGCTTGAATTGCACTTGTAAGTGATAACAAACTTAGAGCTGAAGCCTGGTTAATAAGGACAGGACTAAAAGCCATGTGAAGTTGATTAAACTGTATTTGTGTTGTTTTTTAAACTTTAAATATTAACTTTCTTTTAACTTTGAGGAAATGGTTAAGCTAAGATTTACATTGTAACAGTTGAGAAATTGAGAAGGGAATGGAATTTGTCAGATGTTTAAAACTCTTCAGCATGTTCATATGTATGTAACTAATGAACAGTCAGGAGCAAAAGAAAAATCTGTTAAAGATTCAGCATTTCACAGATCTTGTTCAAAGATGTTGTGAAAATAAAGAGGGCTGGAAAAACAGCGTAACTGTTGGAGAGAATTAACATGTGGGAAGGTCCAGGACCATGTGCAGAGAACACGGAAGATTTGGATTCCTGTCCCGAGTTAGCCCTCGAGCTGTGTAGCTCCACCAGTAACTACCAGGGGACAGAGACAGAACAGTGAAGCCAGCGGAGCAGGACGATGTGATTACAAATGCTCTTTGAGTGCCAGCACTAACAGTCCTGTTTGTTACCGTTGTAATTCCAGTGATACAGCACGAGGACCTTCCTCCTTTCCTTGCTGTCATTTAGCCTGAGGAAATGCTCCAGTGGCAAGGAGGATAACCTGTAGAAGAAGAGTGAACTACTGGTAGTACAAGAGTAGAGAGCGAGCAGATTGCTTGCACGACCAATGTATGTATAAAACTCTGGATAGGAGCTTGTGAGAGTATTTTGGTTTGTTAGTTTAGAGAACAGGGACTTTTTTTGCTAGTGAGCAATGCTAAGCTGACGCCTGAATTAGAGATATGAAATACTCTTAATATGAAAGATACAGCCACTGTTAAGCACAGTGGTGAGTGGGGCTGTAGTGGGAAGTGTGGATTATTGTTTATTTTAATCAACTTGTCAGTTGGGTTGCCGGCCTCTTGAGGCTCAAATCATTCCAGCCTTTCCTGTTAGCTGGGCTGTGTGATTCCATCAGCTGTATGGTCCTGTCATACTAGCTGTAAAATCCAGGTTAAATTAATAATGCAGATGATGATGAACTTCTCTGCCCCTCTGGATTTTTGTGCTCCTGATGGCTCCCTGTGTCTTGGGTGCTCTGGGGTGGTGGGGCTGGGCAGCAGCTGCTTTCCCGGACACTGAGCAATATTGGGGTCTGGCACAGTGGCAGGTCCTGCTTGTACGGGCTCTCACAGTGAAAGAAGGACGAGAGGGAGTATCCCGCCTTTCGATATGCATCTCTCCAGGCAAACGTGAATTGGCAGATCTAAAGCATTTTATTTAATTGGAATGATTTCCAGAGATGTGAGGAAAAATAACTCTGACAGTTACATGGTCTTCTGTTTAACTTCTTTATCTTCAAAATCTAACTTTCTGCTGTCCCTGAACATCGCACAGACTAGAGAAGAAGAGCACAAAGTATTTGTCTAGTGCTGATGTTTGATATCTATCTCCTGTGGAGATTAGCACAGTGTAGTATCTGGTAGTTGGAGGATTTGAGGGAGGCAACATGAGGAATGCATTTCTCAGGGAAAAAACAAAATAATGACCAGAGTATCAAAGTTACCAGGTCCAAAAGATCTCATCTGGGCCAACAGGTTTGAGGACTCTTTAGAACCCAACTGGCAAGTTTGGGGAAAATTTTAACTCCCCAGGAATACTTTACAGGCCCAATCCTGCACATCCTTCCTGCTTGAAAATCTACTTGGCTCGTCAGATTAAACTTGAGATTGCTTCTTAACCTATTCCAGGGTGAAGACGCATGGCTCTTTCCCTCCATAGGTTTCACAATTCCAAAGCAAATGTGAAACATAAGTCCTTTCCAATGGTTTAAATTATTTTCACACTTGATGCCAGAAAGTTGGGATAATGTCGGGTGGTGATGAAACTGACTACTTCTTACATATTTTTGGCACCAACAAAAATGGTTGGCAGTCTTTCAGGAGCTCTGGTGTGGCTTTTAGTACCATGGCACCAGATTTACAACCCTTCTTCTAAATAATTAAAACCTATATTAAAAAGGGGGGCTGGGGCTACCTCCCAGCTGGAAGATTGGAACAAGGAGGGGAAGTAGTGGAGAGCATCGTAAAGAAGGCTGGAAGAATAAGTCACTAGAGCTTTTGTTGTCTCTGAAGCATTCTGACAAAACCCAACTTGTAATTGAAATGAAGAGGCAGACCTTTTGGAAACTTCAGGGCAGAGTGGGTCTCGTAAACAGGTATGCGTTCTGTAGGGCCAAGAAATAAAGTCAGTTATTCTTCATACATGGGAGCCCTTCTAGGAGGTGTCAAGGCATTTTATACTTAATCAGTGACCTTGCCCAAAGGTCACTTTCTCCAAAGGGTAAGGTCTCTTTTGAAAGACCCCAAAAGAGGTGCCTCATGTGAGGCAGGTGATTAATTGGTACCACCATGCTTTCCAACCATTGCAAGTAGACACTCTTTTTCTTTTGTTTGTTTGTTTGGTTTTTTTTTTTTTTTTTTGTTTCCTCCCAAGTGCACTTTTGAAATTAGTGACCCTTTCTGAGAGAGATCCTGGTTTCCCCTGAATGTTGTTCAGTTAGTACAGCTGTCCAAAGAGGATAACTCTCATTTCTATTAGCAGAAATTCCTCTTGCTGGAAGTACTAGGCCAAAGGGATTTCCTGGGTGTACGTGAGGACTGAATTTGGCAGGGAGGTGTGGAAATGTACAATATACAGTATGTATGTAATGTATATTATAAATCATATTAGTACAGTCAGCTGTTGAATATATAGTATTTGCATGTACGTGCAGAGCATTTATTTGGATGGTTGCCTGGCTGGCACAGAACACGGTGGGAGGGGCAAAAAAAAGTCTGGTCTCTCTTTGTATGTATAGGATGGGTGTTAGAGGCTTGGAACCCAGCAGGACCCCTTGGTGAGCTCCTTTACCTCCAAGGTGTACCATAGAGGCACAATCTGATGCCTCTAGAGGCTTCCTGTTGCTAGAAGAAGTTGGGTCAGACCTAGCAAGTTCTCTCAGGGGAATATACAGCAAATAGCTGTATTTCAAGACTTTTAATTGCAATATAAACAATTGTTGGATTAGTACAATGAAAAGTAAGTAAGAACCCCTCATCGTATGTATTCGCTTTCTCCAATGCATTTTAACCTCGGTGTTGATTACTGAACCTGGAGGCTTTGTTAAGTTTTAGGGTGGTATCTTTGCTTTCACTATCTCCTTTTCATGCCAGAAAAGGAGTGGAAAAGGCATAAAAGAACTTTTAAAGCTCTGGGTTGCAAGCAGAGAATGGCTCTCCTGGGGTAGAAGCTGCCTTCCAAACATGTTCTTGCCAGCCCTGGTGTAAGGTCTGGACTTGGTGCAAGAAAGGCAGGGATTTAGTGCTCTGACCTGTAGTCTATGGAGTCTACTGTTATTTAGACGAGGTCTTCGCCTGCCTTGTGTTACTTATTCGAGAGATGGTGGAAAGTCTCATAACTGGGAAGGTGCAGCAGTCCATTCTCGACTTGACCTCTGCAAATCATGGCTTGCAGGGTAAGCAATGCTTACTGTGTGGCCCCTCTTGTAGTCAAGAAGAGGTATCTGGTCCCCATACAAAAACCACAGGTGACTGTGCAAGTTGTACTTAAAATATCACTTCAATTCACTTTGTGTTGTCTGCCAGAAGGATATACATAGGTGGTCTCCAGTTTGCAGGCAACCTCACCCTTTTGTTCTACTGAGATAATAAATACCATTTAATAACAATGCAATTCCAGCTGTTAATTAGAAAGGTGATTATGAAAGCCTTTCCGTTAATAGGATTTACTTGTCCTCATGTGAGCTGAGCATCTCATAAGATACATGTATTTGTGCTTCCTGCTAGAGTGCCGTAGCTGGAGGGAGAGGAAGAAGGGAAAGCAAAGGTGTTGATAAGAACGCCCAGCTTTTATTTGTACGTGTACAGGGCACAGTGTTTCTAAATAGTGCTCAGTGACATAAAAAATAAATATGAGAAGCAGATTAGGTTCTTTAGTCTGTATTATGCAGACTGAACATGATCATAATCACTTTACATTCCCTCACACTTAATTAATGATTGCAGTGAAATGTTCTAGGGGTTGATAGACAAGGTTAGGATACCAAACTGATGGGGTTTTTTTTGTTCTCTTTTTATGGACAGGTTGGCTATATCCAAATTGGATCAGAGCACATGCTAATACAACCAGTGAATACATCAGAGACCTCATTTAGTGGAAAAGAACACTTCATCAGGCGTAGACGATCCACAAAGTCAAGCCATCCCATGAAGTCGCACATTCCTGATGAGCACTGCAAGGTTGTAGCAGGTGAGCTTGAAGTGGCTCAAGAGAACAGCCATGAATATGCAATTATATTTTTAACTGTTGTTCTGCCAGATGTGTCTGCGTTTTGTAATTCAAGTGTTCAGGCAGCTGGAGCTAGTGAAAAACAGCATGCGT
This sequence comes from Thinocorus orbignyianus, assembly GCA_013400375.1. Taxonomy (NCBI): domain Eukaryota; kingdom Metazoa; phylum Chordata; class Aves; order Ciconiiformes; family Thinocoridae; genus Thinocorus; species Thinocorus orbignyianus. Next base: position 1,984,379 of record VXBW01008539.1, on the reverse strand, counting down.
TAGTGAATCCTTCTGCTGCTTCAGGGAGAAGGAGCCACATCACAAATATTAAAATTGTTAGGACATAGGCTGTTACATTCAGTTTGTGAGAAGATAAACTTTATGATAGCTCAGAGTAAATATCTTCTTTAACCATACAATATGACCACTTCTCAGAAAGGCATTCACAATGTTTTTAGCAAAAGCCTGAATTTTGAAACTGCAGTCAGTGATGAGGGGTGGGTTTTTGTCTCATCTTTCCTCTAGAGTTGTGCCAAGTAGGCACAGACACTTTGGTGATCCTTGCATTTCAGAATGGGGAAAGGGTCACTGCAGATACTTTCATGTAATTTAATCCAAGAGTGTATCAGGGTATATGGTCAACTTTGTATGTATTAATTTTTTTATTTGCTTTTGTATAGACTTACGTGCATTTGAAACTGCCAGATGTAGTTGAGCAAAGTAATTTTTTTAACTAGTAACTTGATTTTGCTTTTTTTTTTCTGGTGTTTGACTCCTCAAATGTAAGTTCTAACTTAAGCTGTAGCTCAAGCTCTAGCTTTCATGCTGTAGGACTTTTTTCTTTTGAGTAGCCACTTTTAAATTATTTGCTTTAAGGTTCTGTGAGATTACTTAGATTTTTTTTTTTATTATTATTTTTAATTTCAGCTTTTGCCTTGGGTTAGAGGGAATGAGGTCACAGAGACAGCAAAGAAACTTTTAAGGTCTTCCACTTACCTGGAGATCTGAACCCAGGTTTGAGGTCTGAGTCCAAAATGTGATAGCAAATGTGATCGTGTGGATATCCCTGGGCTAACTTTATTCCAGATTGATTGGATATTGAAGGAAGTGATGTCTGTGACAGCGGGGAGCCTGTGTGTGTGTTAGGTGGTGGAGTGCTTGAGCAGTTCTTGTCTGCCATTCTCTTAGGCTGTTTGTGGATACAGTAGCCACTGAAATGCAGAGGTGCCTTGTGTGTGAAGTTATTCTGAACCAAACAACAACCTCTCAAGCAATTGCTAGTTATGATTGTGTATCTGATTTTAAGCCCTAGAGTACCCATTGGAATGGGAGACTAATAGTAAGGAGATCCAATTCTTTGGTCACAGTCCTCCTGCCATTATTTTTCTCATGCCTTTCACCTTCCTCCAGTCAAGACACCACAGAAAGTCAGTAGCTTTACTGTATTTTTGCATTTTAAGAGCGTGTGCCTGTGAACTGCTGCAAACTTTGCTGGTGTTCTGATGCCTAACAGCTGAAATCCTGAAAAGTTGTGGCTGTCTTGCACCCTTTTCATTTGGATGGGGTTTTTTTGTTTGGTGTTAATAATAAAACAGCTGTTGATAATAGTATTTTGTATCATTTTTCAAGAGCAAAATCACTGATCATATCCTGTCTTCTCCTATTTTTAAAACCAAACAATCAGATTGTCAGCTTGTATAAACCAGTCTAGTTTTTGGCTGCTTTGGAGCAATTGAATTTTATCCTTTCTGGAAATTGGTGTGGGTGGGTTGCATAGAAGGTATTTTTTTATGAACTCTACGAAAATCTCTTCTTTAGGTTTCAGTGTGCCTATATATTCTGGTCTTTTTATTGCTCTCCTGCCTCATTACCCCACCAATATTCCAGCCTTCTACTGGAAGGACTCCATACTAAATGGAGACAGCGTGTCCAAGCATCTATACTGTCTTCTACTGGATTGCCAAAGGGACAAAATGGGAAGCGGGATGGCAGGTTTAATGGGTGCAAGAGTGAGATTTGCTAGTATGGGAACAGTTGAGTGATCAGGAACCTTCTGCTCATAAGGGCACTGTTTGTAAATCCTGTAGCCAGGACCTTTATTTTCTCATGTGTGGAACTGAGCTCAGCAGGTTTATTATTCTCATGGGTTCAGACTAAGCCAGTCTTCTTTTTGATTCTCTGAGTATGAAATCTTGGTTTTGCTTAGAGATTACAGATCCCTTGTGTCTCTTTTTGGAGGAATTGTCAGAATTCAGCATCACTCTGATTTGCTAGCCAAGTACTGCGGGTGCTGCAGCATTGTGTTCACAGGAAATTCATTACAAAATTCTTACACCGTTACAGAAGACAGCCATTAGTTAAAAGCTGAGTTGACCAAAGTTAGTCCGGGGAATCTGCCTCATCCGTTTTGCCACTGAATGCTTTGACCTTCTGTCTAGGGCATGGTGCTGCCTGTCCTTGGCAGAACTGAAATTCCCTCCTTGAGAAGAGGGACTAAAGGAAAGGAAACTGGGTGATTTTATAGTATGACAAATGGAAAAAGAAGGTAGATGAGTGAGTACCAAGGTATCAGAACTATAAAAATAAGAAACTAGTAGGAGACACTGGAAAAAAATGTTTCCTGTAGCACTTAGGGCTTTCTGAAGACTTCTGGGGACCCAGTACATGCTGTTTTTCTCTGATCTGTCCAAAAGGGAATGTGAATAGACCCAACAGTTGCTGGGATCTTCCCTGCAAGTTTTGTCCCCCTCAGGCTGGCCCAGAGGTGACTTGACAGGCAGGTTGTGAGCTTGGTGGCCCTCATGGCATGGGCTGCGAGGACCTTTGGTCTAACATGATGTGATGGCCCTAGTCCCTTCCTGAGCAGGTAGGTGAAGAAAATCTGGGACTGTGTGATTCCCTGCCCTGCTTCGAGGTATCACAGGAGTTTGCAAAACAACTGGAAATGGAATTCATATCCTCTGGGTGCTGATTCTTTGTGTTGGCTGCAGGCTGGCTGTGCTAAAAAGAGAGCAAATCACCCGGCTGCTGCACAGTGGGGAGTGCTGCTTGCTCGTGCAAACAGCCACTGCTTCAAGTAGCCGTGTCATAAAATAATGAAATTGCTCATGGGCTTTGCCACTTAAAGGCAGACTCCTGAATGTTTTTCATTGTTGCGGGAAAGAAATGTAAGTCATGGCTGTTAATAGGCTTAGCACGTTAACGACCTAATTGACTCCTGTCTGGTTTGGATTAACTTTTGTGCACAAGGAGTTTAGAAACAAAAAAATTAATCCTGTCTGACACACAAAAGGTCCATTCCTAATGAAATTGTGTGGAAATGATGATCTAGGGGCATGCTTCCAGAGTTTCTCCTGGGATAGGTCTCTTTGCTGTGGTACTCACCAACATCAGCTGAGTGAAGGACTGATTTGTACTAGAAGTTATTTTTCACCGACTTGTAATTTGGTTTACCCAGGCTTAAACTTGGCAGGGAAGAATGGAGGTTGTAAATACATAGGAAATATTCACGTGCTAGACATTTTAGATGCACAACCTGTATTGTGAAACAACAGGCAGAAAAATATGTGTTTGTGTAGGTATAATATAAAACAAGTATTTTTCAAAGCCACAGAATTGCCACGCTTGGACATTTTCCAGTCCTTTGCTGTCCTTGTATTTTCTGAACAAAGAAGGATCATTTCTAAAGATATTTTCATCTTAAAATTTTGTAATTCAGCAGTACCTGGCATGATCTAACATACTTTGTATTTTATTTGAATTCCAAATAATCAAATGCTGAATTTTTAATGTTAGTTATTGGTTATGAATTTAAACTATTGCTCAATGGAAGCTTTCTGCTGGCAGCAATGGTCCTGTGATGTAGGACTGTAAAAATTGATTGTAAAAAAAGATATGCATGGCAACTTGTGGGAGTGTTTGTAGGGAGAGGAGGAAAGCATTTTAAAAAAGCAAAATTAGTTCAATCAAGAAGTGCCATGTGTCAGCGCTACTGAGGGGACAGGGCACAGCTTTCCATGACCATTCCTCCTGGGTTCCACCCAGAAGTGTGGTACTTTGCTCTCAACCATGGGAGAGGGAAACTGAGCTGCAGAGTTCCTTGGGGCTAGGTAATGCTAGCAGTCTGGTTTGATAAGTAGTTGTTAAAAATCTCTGAAACAACTCCTTTAGTCTAAGTGGCATAACATGCCCTACATCACTTGAAGTTATTCTTAGAGCCGAATTTCTCCTGGAATAAACTGTGCAAGAGAATTAATCTGGCTGTAGTCAGGAATGGGAAAGTCCTTAGGGTTTTGCATAACTGGATCTTTGAGATTTGAATCTGAAAGTGCCTATTAATGGGTTAAAAAAAATCCCAGGACTGTGGATTCAGGGCTGATGTTTTAATTCCTTTGTTTAAATTCTGAAGTGCTCCAGCAGCGAAGGACTCATCCTCTCACCATGGGCCAGGTGCTATTGTTAGTCATATGATATGTGTATATGCATTATTTTTATCACCTGTCATCCAGCAGGAGAAAGAGTTCAAGTCACAATGCACATTTCTGCTCAGACATGAACATGAGCCCCTGTGAGGCAAACGGAAAACCTATTAAAAGGTTTCCAGGTGCATGTGCTGTGAGGGGCAAGGAAGGAAAGGTTGGGTTTCATTTGCTCTGAAGCGTGGCATCATTAGGAACATGGGAAATAGCTTCACACAAGTGATGTGAAACGCTTCTCATCTCTAGACACTGGGCTGCATCTGGGATACGAGCCTGCTATCACATGCTATTCTGTTTTTAAAGACTGAGTTTGACAACTTTCTTGTCAGAGGTCCCGGACTAGTGGGCTTTCTGGAGAAAGAATGGAATCATAGGGAGCGTTGTTTGTAGGTTTTAATACCCGTAAGTAAGAGTTGTGCTACAGGTGAGCAAAGTGGGGGGAGAAAAATGATCACTTTTAATACATCGTACATTCCCAGCAATCTCTGATCCCATAGGAAGAGCTCATGGCAGAGGGGAAATGTGCAGACCAGAGAGGACTAAGGGGAAGCTGTACCATCTCCCTTATTAACCTCCTGTACCTAAGACTAGAGGTAGAAAACACCTGAGATATGGCTTCTTTCATTGCCTTGTCTCTCTGCAATCTTATAATATATACAGTAAAGCTGTTTCTGGATGACTATATCCTCAGCTACAGTAGATTGTTATAGTTATGCTAATTATCACGGAACAGCAGTAGTTTAACTAATTTGCTGAGATTTGGTCACATATTTTGCATGTTTCCTATGCCATCAAAGTCTATGGATAGGATAAGTTCTTCAGTTTCTCTCGGTGGGAGAAAATACCACTGTCAAAGACAGAATCAAACCGTGTTAGGAAAGCATAGGAATCTCCTCTAACCGTGTCATAAAACTTTCTATTTATTTGGGAAAAGTAAGTTCTGTTATAACTTTTCCAAAGGTCTCTAGTGATGTATTAAAGTCCCCTTACGTAGAAGGGATTTGATATTAAAATACAGTCCAGGAGCATGAGAGAGAGCAGCTTGTCTTTGGAGGGAAGGTTGTTATTTCATGTTTATGATACAGAGCTCATAAATTGCTCTTAAATGTGGGTTTGCTTTAAACCCTTTTGTCAGATTAAATGAACTACTTTTCATTTAATGCAAATGTGTTGCATGGAGAGCAGCATGGGGTGAAAAAACAGGAAGATGGGCATTTTAATTTGCAAAATAATGCATTGCTTCTCTGTTTAGTTACTTCTCAACCTGTTTTAACAATTGATCAAAGCTGGTAATAATTTAAATAAGTGCTAGTACGCAGGTATCAAATGTAGAGAATGCTTCCCTGAACAGGTATAAATCCTAAACACATGTTACTCCTACATTGCATTTCTTCATCTTTAATCATTGTCTCTTAGCTGTGTTTTCTCTGCAGGTTTGACTTGGCCTGAAATAGCAGTTATTATGGCCAAAAAACATGTGCACTAAAAATAGAGAGATGTAATGCAACCTGTATTAGTCCATATTAGGAAGCATCTGTTGGAGAATTAAAGCAAGGATTTCAACAATGGGCTGTGCAGAAGATGTAACGTGATTAAGTGTTTGTAAGCGTAGAAGTATTCCCTGTATCAGAAACTCAGCACTTTACCCGTGGGAGTGTGTCTCACTTGTGTGGATAAATCCCTTGGTCCCATGTCTTCCAAAGAGGGAGTCTGGATTTTCCTTGTGTGTGATTGTTTCCTTATGGCTGATAAACAGCAGCCTTTTTGGAGCAGCCTACTATTCAGAAGTGTCCTTTTCCATCACATGTGGCAAGTGAAGTTTTATTACCAGTCTGTTCTGGATGAAGCCCTCAGCATGAGGGCAGCGTGGATAATGTGGAGCAGGAGGGATTCCAGTTTCTTCTTCCTCTACTGTCAAGGTGCAAAAGAGACAAAAAAAGAGGACATGCAAAGACACATAGTGTATGGATTTCTTCCTCTTCCAGAGCAGCTGCACAAAGTAGAGCTGCACTGCTCCTTTACTTGGTGCCTAATAAAATGTAGTGCTAGTTTCCATTGGAATTTAACAAAATCCATACTGGCAGGTAGACATGAATCTAGGTTGTCTGGTGTACACTGTCCTTGTCTGGAGATGTCCACAGGTATTCCACTGGCCACTCTGGCTAGAAAGGCAGACAGATGGCTTCAAGGAAGCTGAAGTGTATCACTTACCTTTTAGCTGTCTCTGTTGGGTTTTTTTTTTTTTTTTTTGCATTTTATCATAGATCATAGCTCAGGGTTAGAGCCAGAAGTTGGGAATTAGTGCTCAGTTGGCCTCAGTTCCTAGTGGTGTTTGACCTTTGACTTTCAGCAGATCCCTTGGGATCTGGATTACGAAAGCTGCCAAGCATTTGGCACCTACATGTTTGGGTGGCCAAGATGGAAGCGCTTTGGGGCAGGTTTTGCCTCTATTTAAAAGTTCTAAGCTTCATTTGAGGTAGTTTGTAATTATGAGTGATCAGTCATAGGTATCCCAAACTCTGAACTCATGACTGAAGGCACAGAAAATTAGAGGTCATTTAGATTCTAATCTCTGACTCTCAAAAGGTTTCTTTATTTGCAAATTAAGGCTGCTAACTCTGAGCTGGCAGCGGTACCAAGAGCCTTTGGATCTGAAAGTTGCTCTATAAACTGCCAGTTTAGGGATTAAAAATAACTATTCCACTACTCTTTACTTCACTTTGACCTGCTGAGCCAAGACCACTAATGGAGATGAGCCTGTATTATTTACTGGCTTTTGCAAATTGCCAGAAATAAATTGCCTGTCTTTCGAGGAGATCTGTGCCACCCACGTAATAGTATAGTTGTGATGGTGAGGTCAGGCTGTAGCCCTTCGTTTGGTGAGTCCCTGAGCTCATCCAGCCTCAGCAGAAGTGACTAGAGTTGAGCTGCTGAAGCCCAGGAAGAGCTGGTAAGGCTGGCAGTTGTAAAAACGTGCTTTGCAAAATAAGTAGGTTTGCTAAAGGCTCATTAAAATAAAACAAATTTGGAGGCCACTGATGCCATTTTTCACAGTATAACGGCAGCCAAACATTTTGTAGTCCCTAAACCCTGAAGTGGATTAGGACTGCGTTTTGTGATTGGTCTCAGCACCTGCTGAGTGGCCAAAAGGGAGGAGTCTGAGTTCAGAGTCTTTTGCACATTGCTCCTTATCACTTGGACCAAATTATATTTGTGTTACAGGATCTTCTCCCATGGCCCCAAGCAAGGTGGAACCTTTGTGTGTCTGTCACAAACAAAGGAAATTAATTCTGCTTCAGAGAATTCACAACTAGTAACAGAGAAAAATCAAACATAGGATGAGAAACCAAGGCACAGGGGCTAAGAGGGAATGGCAGAGCAGATATTTCCATTCCCACTTTAACACATACCATGAAGCCATGCTCACTGTGCCTGCTCTCTGTACCATTGAATTGTCTTCTCTGTCTTACATGAGTCCATGTTCCGAGCTGAATGGAAAGCCTACAGTGAAGGTGTGCTTTTAAAAGGAGATGAGTGCACATCGTTCAGGAGGTGGTAGTCTTTGAAACTCTGCTGCCAAATTGAACCAGAGGGAGGACAGAGAATCATAGTTCTTATTCGGTGCTGTCTTATAGGCCTGCCATTAAAGACAAAGTCCTGATGTGTTATGTTGACAACTGAGTATGTTTTGCAGAAGAATATGGTCTTAAGTGATGTGTCCAAGCCACAGACTAACTTGGATAACAGTCCTTGTAATAAAATGTCTGTGGTGTTTTGAGATGCAGCACAGAGTTCATGACTTCTGTCTCAAACGTTTGTTTGCTGCTGTGCCAGACAAATAGTCATGAACTTGTGATTTGGTATGGAATTAGCCCTGTCAAAAAAAAAAAAACACCACCACCAAACAAACAGGAAAAAAAAAAAAAACCCAAACATTTTTAGGAGGTGGATTAGAGAACAATGCATCATTCTGCTATGCAATGATGTTTTTCCAACAGTTGATGCATGATTTTGTCAGCCATTCTAGTCAGAAAGAAATTGGAGGTGTGTAATAATCTTGTATGCCAAGGTACTAAAAATGAGAGTGCAGCTCTCAGTCTGCCACCAGCTGTGCCTTGGACATTCAGCCTGGCCTTGGACACCTCCAGGGATGGGGCAGCCACAGCTCCTCTGGGCAACCTGTTCCAGTGCCTCACCACCCTCACAGGAACTAATTTCTTCCTAGTATCTAATCTAAATCTCCCCTCTTCCAATTTAAAATGGTTGCCCCTTTTCTTATTACTAGACTTCCTGACAAAGAGTCCCTCTCCAGCTCTCCTATAGCTCCCTTCAGATCCTGGGAGGCTGCTGTACGCATCCACCGTGGTGAAGCTGTGCAGTCTTTTGATGAAGCCGTTCAGTTAACGGGTTGGAAGCAGTTCTGCTGTCAGATCCAGACATGAGGAGTAGATTGATTTAACTGTAGCATATTTATTTTGAGGGGTTTTTAAGTAATAAACGCTCTTCTCTGTGTTTCAACCCACAACCCTTTGATCTTAATTCAAACTGAGAAGGAAGCCTGCCTGTGTTCTGCGTAGGTTTTGCTTTCGCAAGGGTCCAGGGATGTAAATTCTGCTGCTCACTTCTGCTTCCTGTTTCGCTTCTTTCCTGGGCTCCACCTTACACCTTGCCTTCTTGATTTGAAGTGAAATCAAGTCGTCATGCTAGATTTGAAAATTTCTTTTGAAATTAGTGCAGTTTTTAGATTAAATAGCAATGTCTAAGAGACATAAATGTAGTGTAAAGATCGTTTCAATAGACAATTGGTAGCATTTTAAGAGGTGTTTGCATCCCACAGCTGGTACCAGAGAAACTTTGTGGCATCTTGTCCCTCTGATAATTCAGCAAACTTGCCCTTCCTCTGACTGACCTATGGCTTTAGGTAAATATACCTCAAGAACTTCCTTTCTTTAATTTCTAGGCTTGGTTTGTGTGCAGCACCTCCTACATTCTTCCTCTTTTGCTTTGGAGAGGTGATGATTTTTATTTTTAAGTGAAACTGCTAAAACCTGCCTAATGTGAGTGTAAGTGAAAGATTCATAAGGAAAACTAATGTTAGCTGTTTGCCCCACTCACATGCTCTCTCCTTTGTTTTTTCTATGCTTCTGAAGTAACAACATAAAGAAAAATAAAGCTTGCCCTCCATGTGAGGGTATATAGAGATGTTAAAGGGGTCACAAGTGGAGAGAAGTCAGCAGGCAGCTTCCTGAGGAAGAAGTAAGAGGATTTTTAAGGCAGCAATAGAAAAGAGCTTCTAGAGAGAAATTCGGCCTTTCAGAAAGGACTCTGCAATTTTACTTTTATTTGTGGCTTTTGTTGAACTGCATCCAGAAACTTTCAGTAGGTTTAACTAGAATGAGGTAGCTAAAATTGCAAAAGGAAAGATTAGGGATAAAAAAAAAAATATGGAAGGCTAGAGGAGAAGAGGTTGCTTTTCATATGAGTCTGGGAAATACTGTTGGAAGGGAGGTAGGAGGAGCAGGAAGGGACTCTGCAGCTACAGCAAGAATGTGCCAAAACCCAGACAGTGCTAGACAGGGCTTTTGGTGTGTAATAGGAAAAGGTCATTTGGGGCGGTTGCTTTGGAATTGTACATCTGTTGGGTTGCCATAAAAAGCACTGAACATAAGGAGTTTTCTACTGAGGCTTCAGAAGAGCTCTGTTGTGCTTCTGATCACAGTAGGGACTTTGTTTTTTTGCCGTTCTGAGAAGGATTGCAAAGACTGCTGGACTGCAGAATGTGATCTGATTGTGTTACTTTGCAGGTGATTAGCCAAGGAAGGGGAAGAGCCTGTAAATAAGATCCAGCTAATGAATTTGTGTAATGTTACATCCATTTCGTACTGAGGATCTGGGGGTGTATTGCCCTTTCCCCGTCACCTAGCAGTCCTGAATTTGGTGGAATTTTTGGCCATGTAGGCCCTGTAACATACTGTCAAAGTGACTGGCAAAAGAGTAATGTCCCTTGTGCCTAGTCACTCGCAGCACATACATGCCGTGCTGTAGATTGACTGTTTCAGCTCATATTTCACGTGAAATTGTCTGACCTCTTAAGCGGAGAACACCTGACTCCTAAAATAGTGTGCAGTTTGGTTATGTATGTTCCCCACAATGTAAACTCTTTGACAGGATCCTGCCCATGTTTTATGGCCTCTTATGCCTTTGCACTAACACTTAACATCTGCACCACAAAATTTGTAACATCAGTTTGTTCAAATAAAGAATCCACCGAGCATTTAATCCTTGTTTTAATGGCCGATGTTTATTTTAGTTGGGGGTTTCATGGACTTGTAGAGGGATTCTCTGCCCGTAATCCATAAATCACGTGGGGCAGGAGTGAGACTTCTCTGGGCTGGCTTGTTTCTGAGGTGAGACTCTAGAGATTGGGGTTTTTTTGATGTCTCCATAAAGTTGAATCACCTCAGATATGAGTTGCAGATGCGCTTAATGAGAATTTTTGCTCTTGTTTCGGATCTTTTTCTCTTCTTCATCAAATATCTGCTATACTGGATGTATGTATTTCTTTTCTTCTATTTGTGATGGTTCATCAATGCAAATGATAATTGTGTCTTCTCCGTTTGCTTGATTATGCTGGAAAGTAGTTCGCATGTGCGGTAGGCAGAAAGACAGAAATAGAGACTGCTCTGAAAGTAGCCCTCGGCAAGGACAAGAAGAATGAAGAAAAGTTACTCTATAAAGGAGCTACAAACTTTAAAAAAACCACCAAAACAACTCAAAACAACAACGGAGGGGACACAACGTGTGACACCTTTGCTCAAATAGTTTGTGTTACTTTGCTTTACCTCTTCGATAGTGGATCATCGATGACCACCTGAGTTCTTTGTAGGCTCCCTTGAGTCCATTACTTGTTGCCTGGTTTAAGTGCTCTTTACATTTGGAGAATGTGAGGGAGAGGATGAGAGTAGGAGTCCAGAATCTCTAAGTTAGGTCACTTTGGCTGTGTTTCTAGGCAAGCCTGTGGGGTGGTAGTTTTCCACACACAACCTCTAATCCCTACCACCCAGTGGAAAGCAGCCAATCCACTGCTTCAAGTGAAACTCATGGAGGAATGGGGGCCAGAGGCTTTGTGGGAACTAAGACTACCCAGCAGTTTGCCAGGAGTCCCTTCATGCTGCTGCTCTCCAGAAATCACACCTTTCAGAGTTTTGTACAGCTGCCTTCTGCAAGGAGGTGCCGAGTGGAATCGGGAAAGTTTCGCCAATTCCTCCATCTGCCTCTGGAGGAGAGAGCAAGCCGGGCAATCCCATGGCAAATGACCATGGCATGACCTCTTCTCCCCAGAGTGTCTAGCGTAGTGGGTTCTTCCTTTGGCACAAGTGTATAGGTATGAGGTTTGCACCAGCTGAAACTTCTTAATTTATTAAGGAATCACCAAAATAAGAATTTGATGAAGAAGTGCTGTTGCTTCCAGGAAGGTTCTGATTGCTAGCAGCAAGACTTGAAAAAGGAAGAGAAAGCAAATCATTCTCTGATTTTTCCTCTAGTATTGAAATGATAACTTTGAAAGTACCGCAGCTAAAGCTGTCTGGCTGTGCAGAGGGAAGGATGAATGGAATGAAATGAATAAGCAAACAAACGTGAGCTTTTTTGCGGAAGTTTGGTGAGGTCACCTCCATTTCATAGCTGGCAAATTGAAGGTGCATTCATCTTTTCTTTCTGGTATAGCCACTCTGTTTTATTTTGTTGCCTTTCTACAGCACTTAGAAATATACAGATTCCCTGCTCAGTGGCAGCTTTGTGATGATTGCATGCTTTTCTGCCGTCCATGTGAAGACAAGCCTTGAAACTATTTTCATCTTTGCAGCTGGCATGTAGCTTCCATTATTTATGAGCACCCAAGTTTTCAATTTTTGCTTGTCCATGGGCTCCTGTCTGTCTTTTCAGACCCAGGGGGGAGATTTCCAAACTCTTTTTCAAAAGATTCAAATCAAATTTCATGGTTGTTTTCTCAGTTTAAAATATGCACCCAGTGTTGACAGTTGATGCCTTGGGCAGAAAAGCATGTGCAGAGCTACACTGGGTGACTGCTAGACAGCTCCGAATAGGCATATGGGATGGACATGTGCAGATGTGTGTATTGACAAGACAGAAAATGTGTGAATTAGCAGAAGGCAGCAAGTCCGTTTCAGGTGGGCTTTGGGGGGCTTCCAGCTGATGCAGTTTATCACAAGGGTCTGTCAGGGAAAACTGATGGTCAGGGGAAACTGTGAGTGGATTTATGAGCCTGGGAAAAAAAGGGGAATTCAAGCTGAATTGTGTTAAGGGAACTGGTAAACAGGCTGTGGAAAAACAGGATCAGTGAATGCTAACTCAGACCTGTCTGCTGCAGGATGGGGCTTTGCTAGGAGAGGGTCTCAAATTAAATCTGCAGAAAATGAGAAGGGGGTTCTCTGCTCTGGGAAATGAGCTGCATGTGTAGTGTGACATGAGAGATATCTGTCTGATCATCCATCACAGTCTATGCTGTGTCACTTTTGCATTGAATGTTGTGCTTATGCTGTTTCAGGACCTCTTGTGTGTTCTGCTCCCTTTTTCATTGGAAGAAATCAGTGTTGATACCAGTGTCAGGATCTTATCTGTAGTATACTGGAGTCTGCAGTATGCAGATGTGATTTCAGTGAATCTTGGCAGTTTGTTTCTTAGTGCAAACTAAATTTGTCTTAATGACTTCATTTGCTTTTCTTTCATTTTACAATTGAAAACATGACTATATTTTTTGTGACTGCAGTGAAGTGAGCAGATTCAGTTTCAGATCTGAATTTAATTTCTCCTTTGTTCATACCTCGGCTGCTTTACACAACTGAGCTGTGAAACACATTTCATCTTTCAGTTTAGAAGAGGAAAAATTACTAATACGTTAGTCCTTTAGTTTGGAGGGAGAGAGGTTTAAGTTCTGTGCTTTAATTTTTGTGTTAATGGTAGCTGACCACTGCTTCACTTCTTAGCCCTTAGAACGGGTACTTTTTCACAAGTTCTTGTAACTTAAGCTCATTAAGGGTCAGCTGGTCTGGGGAATCCCCTGCTTTTAGTACAGTACCACAATAAAGAGGTATGTGAGCTCTGCACGTAGGTGGCCAGTGACTGCAGCTGCTGGTGCTGGCGCTTGTGCCAATAGCAATAAATGGGCAGAGAAAGCTTGAGAAGGTCTTATCTAACCTGACCTTCTGCACTTCTGGGTTTCATCCAGAGACTTCTGCAGTTGGCCAATAATGTACGTTCCAAAACAATCTTACTTAATTTAAAATTTTTGAGACTCTATCTTGTGTTCTGTTACATTGCTCTAATAACGCTGGTAGCAAGTAAAAATGCAACTGATGGAAATATTGACTCCAGGAATATCTTACAGCTTCCCTGGCCAAGGAGAACTTGCAGAGTCTAGTGTGCACATTGCATCCCAAAGCATGGTCTCCTATCCTAAAGTTTTCTTCAGCAGATTTTTCCACAATTGGCACTTGTTCCATTAGAGTGTTTTTCACAAGCAGGATTTCCAGTTTCTGAAATTTTTGCAGGAGTATGACAACTTCTTGGTTTGAATTACAGCTAATCTTTTACCTTCTGGATTTATTCTCATTTCTTGTCATTTTTCCCATTGGTGTGTAATCTGGTGGGCTCATGTAAATCTGCATGCAGTGGTAGAGATGTCCTTGCAATGGATCCTCTTGGTTGCTTCTTTTAATCAGCCAAGGACACTTTAATTAAAGGTCATTGCAATCTCAATGTGCACAAGAATGTTTGTTGAAAAGAGTTTAAATGTTTTATTATTCTCTGCCAGCCTTAATAAATATTTTGACTTTTAGAAAAGAAGAGACAAAAGAAAATGAAATCAACCAGTGACTGGAGGGAGAGAAGAAATGCCATTCGACTTACCAATGAGTACACGGTAGAAACTCTGGTGGTGGCAGACGCTGATATGGTCCAATATCACGGTGCGGAGGCTGCCCAAAGATTCATCCTCACAGTTATGAACATGGTAAGTTGGTGCTTTACTCTCAAAAGAAGAAGCAAGAGTAAACAGATCATATCCAGGGTAGGTTAAAGTTGGTTTCCTTGACAGGTGAATTGTGTAACTATTTTGACCTTGAGGCATGAGGAAAGGTTTTGGTTTTTGTTTTCTTGTGTTGTGTGCCCTTTGTCCTCCAGCTGTGTGATTCCCTGTATTTTTCCTCTGCCCTTACTGCCTAAGAACATCACAATAAAAAGCTTCTTTGACACCAAAATTGCAGATTTTTGGTTAGGAAATACTTTTTAATTGTTCAGCAGTAGTGTTTTCTACCATGTTTTTGTACTGTTGTGATTTACCTTGGAAGAGAGTACCCCGGAGGGGAGAGATGGTTGTCTCACATGATGTTTCTTGGGCTCCTAAAGATTTCCATGGCACGCCTGTTTCATAAGAGATACTTCTCTGTGAGTCATTGTCATAGCAGGCAGTCAAATTGTTATTGAAGACAGCAGTCATATTGATTTCCAGCAAAAAAACCCTGGCTTTAAGTCAGTGAGAAACCCTTTTAAGCTCTGATTATTACAGAATAAAAATGGCTGCCTCCCTTGCTGTAGAAAACATGGCAAATGTGTCACTAAACTGCTAGCTGATTCCATTCTCTTTACACCAGGACTTATTGTTCTATATGAAGTGATGCTGATCACACCTCTGGATAATTGATGGAGTTGGGTTTTAGAAGCATTCTAGAAATGCTGCAGAGAATCTGCCAGGAGAGAAGAGAGTCTTTTGAAATTGCAGGCTCCTATGAAGCATAGCTGTTAATTTGTTAGCTGTCCTAGGATTAACTTCCTTCAGTCTCAGTCGATAAGGGAACACAAAGCGTCTCACAATGAATGCTCACTCAGTCACTTGTTGGCAGTGCCAGTAAAGAGATAATGGCTAAATTGGATGTGGACACTTAAAACTCTGCTAGAGGTGGCAGGGGTCCTTCCAGAGGCATTTGCACAAGGAAGTCTTGGAGAAAGCATGTATTCCTCTGCCCGTGCTATTGTAACATCCAGGAACAGCTCATTCTCCTGACTACTGCTCTGTTGTTGTTCATGAGCAGCAAATTGGCTTGGAAAAAAACCCCAGTTCTTAACAGTAATTGGCTGGTCATGCTTCCCAGTGAGGAGCTGAGTGATGGATGCTCAGTGCATAACCCTGCTATGGGACAGCAGCTTTTTTAAGAGGTCTTGTAGTCCTTTATCAAGCCCTGGTGTGAGGGAGCTCTCCTGTAGTGAAATGCTTTGCTGATTAAGCAGGGAGTTTGTTTAGCTAGTCTTCTCCATTAATAAGCTGCTTTTCTGCATCCCTTCCTCTACCTTTTATTTTTGCCTTCTACCATGCTGTGACAATAGTCACTTAATAGGGTTTCATTGTGTTTCTGCATTTATTTGGATGGGTTTGTCAGAAACGTCTTCAGAAAACCCATTCATGTCACCATCGCTTTAGGGTCTACTTACTGGCTTTCTTGCTTTTAAGGATGTGCATGCTGGGGGCACAAGAGCCTTATTCTTCTCAAAGCCATGGTCCTCCATCTTTAAATTCACATACCAGCTTGGCAGTGAGCAGGCAGAACGTTTAGCTCTAAGCAAGTCTGCTTCTCAAGTCACTTTATGAACTAACAGAAGTGAATATTCAGAGGTACACTGATAGACCAAGTCCTAAACAAAAGATGGCCATGAATGCTGTTGTCTGTCCAGGCTGAGGAGTTCTGCAGAACATCTCAGCAACATCAGCTTGCCAGGTGTGAATATATAGGTGTGGGGAGGTGCTGATAGATGGGTTGGGTTCTCTAAACCCATTTACTAAGCAAATATTGAAGCTTAGTTTCCAATGGATTTGACTGATGGACTTTTAAGCTATGTTCTGATGCTGTAGTCTGAGCTCACCCCTTTATTAGACACAAGGGAGTGCACATGGAAGAGGACTCTTGGCTTAGGAACACATTTATCTGACATCTCTTGAGGTGCAAAGTCCAGCTGAAATGCTTCCCACTGTTAAGTCATTGCTCCTAGGGGCTCACCCATGTGTTTTTTCTGATGTCTGATAGGATTTTAATTTATGTTTCAGCTTTTCAGGCTTCAGAGGAGCACCAACAGTGTCTCTCTCCTTTGTCTGGCCACCTACATTCCCACACTTGCAGGAACATAATACGTTCAGCCCTCTACCTGAGGAAGTTGGTTGGTGAGATCAGATCATACCAAGGAATAATAATAGGCAAACATGTAGATAGCATCATTACGTAGATCCTTTATTCTGTAGGCTTTAAAACAAGGTGAAATTCAAGGAAATCAAAGGGATTTTTAACATTTCATTTGCTATAGCGAAGCTGGTCTTCATCCCAGCAAAAGAGGCTGAAGAATAATTCAGCCAGTGTATTCTGGGGAGGCAGCATGGGTGTGTGGTTTAGGTAGGCCTTCGCTGAGCTTGTCACCCAGCCACACTCTCTGGGTAGTGCCTGAACCAGCCGTGATAAATCTTTGTGTAGCAGTTTCCCATCTGTAAAAGTGTGAGTGTGAGGAACAGTACAACTTGAACTCCTTCGGGCGATGTCTACTACACCCTTCTCTAGTGCAGGATCGGTTGTGCTCCATGTAACCGGGCAAATGAAGACCCTCCTGGCTGCTTGGGATCTTTGTTTCCTTGACAGGACTTCTGTCAGCCTTCTGTGGCTGTTAGCTGGGGACAGGATTTGCCCCATGATATTAGGCAGTGCTTATTCAACTACATTGCAGGATGGCAGGCTGCCTCTAAAAGAAACCAGAATGTTAATTTTGGCTTGGATGCTTGCATTTAAGCAAATAGAACATTACTGGTCAGGGGTATATTAACTTAACTCCTCTCTGTAAGCCATTACGTTTACTGTCAAACCACAAAACAAGCATTAAGAGGTCTTATTAATGCATTTTATATTTATAGACATTTTAAATAAAGTGATCTGCCTTAAAGTATTTAATATCTATTTATGTTACAAGAATTTCTGAAGGGAAAAAAGTCAGCATTACAAAATACTGTTTTATTGCTCCCTTGGTAAATGAGAATCTTAAGGAAAAAAGCCCACCACCCTCCTCTAGAATAACAGCTCAGAAACACAGCAAACCCCTTTTGTAACCCAGAAATAACAGGTAGTACTTGAAATAGCAAATGCCATGTTTTTAATGATATTCTGTAGTTCTGGCCATCCCCCTGAACAGAGAATAGTTTCACATTAAAATTACTTGGTTTTTTTCTGAAAGTCATTGTAGACGTGCAAGCTCTTCCATTTAATGAATATTTGAAGTTGTAAGACAGATTTTTCCAAGATCATGGAAGAATTTCCCTCTAAGGTACTCTGTAATGTATGAGTAGGAACAAGCATGGATCCAGGGCTCTGAGTTCACTTTTTTTTTTTAAGTCACCACCTCTAAAATTAAATCTCTTCTTGTTTTTTGGCAAGATATTTGATTCAGCACAATTTTCCTAATGGCAATTCCTCATGGCTTTGTGATAACAGTAAAAAAATAAGCTGATAAGTTGTCAAATGCTGCCACCATTTACATCTGTAGCCTTAGCGAGGCAGTGAGTTTCTGGGCACCCTGGAGGTGAGGACATGGACATAGAGAGATCTCAGCTGAATTACAGAAATGCAAAACCAGCTACTTAAATACATATGTGCTGATTTATTGGTTTTTGGTTATTTTTAAGTTAAACTCCCTTGGTATTGAGCTTTTCCACAGTGTTGCAGTGTTTGCATTTCACTTCTTGTCTCCTCTTTGCATCCTTTGGCTTAAGTGCAACACTTCATGGCTTTATCTAAACTGAACTTCAGGTTTCTCAACCAGCAACCAGAAGACCAGTGCATTGGCTCTCTCTTTTCTTCTCCCCTGCCTTTCTGTGTATCCTGGTTCAGGAGCAGGTTCCGAAGCATGAGGCGTGTACTGCTTTCTTGCAGGAGCTTTATGCTTTTCTTTCCTCTTGTGTTTTCATCTTAGAGAAACAGCCAATAAGCCAAAAAGAATTTCTCTGTCCTCATAGACCAGGCACTGCACTGGCCTCTGCTGTGACTGGTCTTCATGACTTATGCCTTCAGCTTCCTGGAGAAAGCTCAAATTCAAATGATCCTGAGGCATAAGATAAATGAGGTATGAGACCCTTTGGAAAGTTCTGTCTGTGGCCACAGTGTTTTTAATTGTGAGGAGTGACTGGTTTCAGCTAGTACCTGAACAGCAAGTTGTGAATGTTGGCTCCTTGCAACTGTGCAGAGCTTACTTTGCAAACCAAGTCCCCCTCAGACTGACCCTCTGAGTGTTTAGGGACAGAGATGTCTGAATTTCCAAGACCACAAAATAATAATTTTAAAACTACTTTCTATGGGTTTGAAAACCTACAAAAAAGAGTTGTTTGGAGGGTTTTTTTCCTCTCCTAAGTGCATTTTTTGTGGTTTTGGAATAAATTACAACTGTGGCTTCGTTTTGAGCTTGCCTTTTTCTCAGAGAATACAGCATTCAGGGGTAAGTTACTGTAGTGTGTGTTAGTTCTCCTGCAGCTGTTGCTAAGCCATGCGATTAGTGTGGAAACCCTTTGCAGCAGCAAGCAGTAACTTGAAGTTAGTGATCTTTTGGATGTCATTAAGAGGGAAAATTTTTATGTTGTTCTTTAGGAATAATACTGGTTTTCTCTCTGAAGCCTTATGTTATACTCCGTGGATCATTTTTCGTTTTGGATTTCCCCTGTGAGAGATTCTTCTATGTTAAAGAAGCAGATAAAATAATTTTTATCATGCATGCATTGATGGATTTATATCTCTGTGCTCTTGGGGACTGGCACATAAAGGCTCCAGAGCTACCACTGATAATTGGCTCCCTAACCCTGATCTGGAATTTTCATGATGGGAACAGAGATGTAAAGGAAAATGATATAAATGTTTGATTACTGTCTACAGATTTCTCTTTTCACTCCAGCAGCCCCGGGAGAAAGAGTTATGTCAACTGTATCTCATAAAGAGCCATGAATATGTACTTTTTCATAATATTTAATGGGGTAATTTGAAAGCTTGGCTTTAGGTGGGTGTTAGAAATCCTATAGCACTTTTCAAAACAAGTGAAAGACAACCTCAGTAACCTGACTAATGCTTCTGCTCTCCAAACGTCGTCCAGCAGCCAAGGCAATGGGGAGGCCCTTGCTTGAGTGCAATGCTTAGGGAAGAAAAAAAAGAAAAAGTCAATTTACCCTCAGGGTTGCTGTTCTGAACTCCAAAACATCTGAAATACACACATCTCCCTCCCACCGTGCACCTGCAGAGGAAGCTCTTGAGAATTTAAAAAAACTAAACTGATGTCGTTTAGTTCCTCTCTTAGTCTAATTCCTCATGTCTAGCTTGTGCTTTATGCATGCTGGGGCAGGCCTGGACAGCTCATGCCAAAGCTGCATTTATTCTGTCCCTTCCATGTCAAAGCTGCAAGGAGAAAGAAAGGCAGGAGGAATGCAAACAGAGGAGGAGGAGAAGGAGAAGGATGGTCCAGGCTTCAGGTTTTTCTGTTCTCTTTAGGGCATTCTGTGCAGTAAGGCTCTGTCAAGGAGATGCAGATGAAGGAGAGAGATGTCAGAGATGAGCTTTATTCTTTGTCTTGTTCTTCTGCACTTCCCCTTCTATCTTACTGTCTGTTTCGTGTGACTCTACCATGCCTCTTTCTGTTTCCAAGCATACTCTGTCTACTTCTGATGACTCCTCACAGAATGGAAGTCAGTCCAGTGTAGAAGTTCACCTGCAACAGGGCATCGAATGCTCATGACCACTCTTCAGCCACACTGACAACTTTTCACATCCCTTCCCTCCAGTCCAGTGACCAAAACCCTCCATTGCTCTTTCCAGCCGAGCTGCTTTCTGGCACTGTGATATCCTAAAACAGCAACCTTTGCATTTTGTTCCATAGCAGTGCGTGAGCGGGTTTCATGTAGCTGATGCTTGTGTTCCCAGCTGCCTTATTTTCCTAAAAGTCTCTAAAATACCCCAAATATTTTTACTTCTTTCCCTGTTGCAAGTGGTCCCAGCAGCCTCTAGGGTGTGATGCAATTGCAGGCTTGAGGGACAGAGGCTCACGCTATTGCGAGTGGGAAGGGAGGTGTCTCTGAGTCAGTCTCTCCATTAATGCCTGCTGTCCGTGCAGCAGGAAAACCTTGAGAAATCCCATTCCTCCTCCCTTGGTAGCAGTTATCTCAGCCACCTCGCTTGGCGCCATTAGCTCGTGTGCTGATGATAGCAGATCTTTGACACGCCAGGTCTGTGGGTGATGGTTTTTTCATTGTAGGCTGGGTGAGAAGGGCATAGAGTGGTCACTGCCAAGATGGAATCCAGTTCCTAGCTGGAAAAGACCTATAGATTTGAATTCTTTTATTGTAAAGGCATCTAGATTTGGTGATGATGCTTCCCCTGGGCACGACCTACCTGGCACAGACTGGTTTGACGCAGGCTGTGGGCTGCCAGAATGGCTGGGAATAACCTGCGCTGAACGCGGTCTCAGAGTTTTTCATCACGTCATTTAAGGTCTGGTTGTCTTCTTGCTGGGGTTCCTTCTAGCCTAAAAGGCTGTATTTTCAGACCATTTGGGTTTTCATTTAAAAGGGCAGTGTTTTGGGTGCAGATGTCCAGGCCCTGGCTGCGAGGGGCTGTGGGCGCCTCTGTGAGGCGGGAGCTGGGGCTGCCCCTGGCCGGTCACAGCCGGTTCTGGCCAGTTCGGCAATGGCTGCACCACAGGACGCCGCTGAGCCCCTCAGCGATGCTGGCAGTGCCCCTGTGAGAATGCACCCGTCAAAGGGGAAAAGGCTGAGTAGGCAGTGAGAGAAAAAAGTGTGAGGAAAAATGTGTGGGCAGAGGAAGAGCAGGAGGTGCTCCAGGTGCCAGAGATTGCCCTCGGCCTGTGGAGGCAGTGGTGGGGCAGGTGGGCATTCCCTGAAGAATATTGTGGGCTGTGGAGAGACCATGGTGGCGCAGGTGGGTATTCCCGGAAAAATTCTTGTTATGCAGAGATTTGTATGTAAGAAGTTCCATCTAAACATGAGGAGGAACTTCTTCACTTGGAGGGTGGCAGAGCCCTGGAAGAGGCTGCCCAGAGAGGTGGGGGAGTCTTCTTCTCTGGGGACATTCAAAACCCACCTGGACGAATTCCTGTGCAACCTACTCTAGGAGGACCTGCTTTGGTAGGGAGGATGAACTAGATACCTCCAGAGATCCCTTCCATCCCCCTATCATTCTGTGATTCTGTGGAGAGGAGCCTGCTCTGGAGCAGGTTCTCCTGACAGGACCTGCAGCCCACATGAAGGACCTGTGATGCAGCGGGGGAAAAGTGTGAAGAGAAGGAGCAGCAGATAAGAAATGTTCTGAACTGATCACAACCCCCATTTCTCATTCCCCTGCACAGCTCCTGGGAAGGGGGAAGGAGTTAGAGGAGTCAGGAATGGAAAAGCTGAGCGTTGAAGAAGGTGATGAGGTGAGGGCAAGGAGTTGTTTTAATTTATTTTTGTTTTTCTCGATACGAATTATTTTATTTGGCAATAAATTAATTTTTCACTAAGTCAAGTGTGTTTTGCCAGTGATGGTAATTGATAAGCCATCTCCCTCTCTTTATCTCAACCCACCAGCTTTTTCACCTTATTTTGTCCCCCTGTCCTGTTGAGGAGAGGTTGTGAGAGGGCAGCAAGGTGGGGTCTGGCAGGCATCTAGTCAAAGGAACTCAAGTGCCGTGTGGCTGGTTGCCTCTCAGACTCTCTGTCTCCATTTCACAGTCCCACGTCTGGGCTAAATGCAAGGTCAAATCACTTGTGCAGAACTGCCTTGCACTTTGTTTTAGCTGAGAAGGCCATATAGCGATGAGAGTATACATCCTGCACTCAGTTGATGAATAAGAGCTGTGTTTGCTTGTGCGGCCAATTTGCAGGCACACTTTTAGTCTGTTTTCTTGCTAATTTGCCTGTAGATCTTCGCTCATTTTGAAAGACAAGTTTATTTGTGGGTGGAGTGTGAACAGTTCCCAGCTTAATCTATGTAGACCTTTCTGTATAAAACTTTACAGGGGGCTCTTTGTAAGAGAAGAAGACATTGAAGAATCACTGGAGGCAGACGAAGCTGGAAATGTCTCTCCACTCTTCAACTTGGCTCATGAAAGAAGACTGGAAATTACAAATGTGGTATTTTGACAGTGTCCTGCAGTTCTGGTGCTGGACCATCTTAAATCACAGCTCTAATGTCTTCTTCAGCTGATCTTATGATCACACTTTAAATCCTGAGAAACAGTGCAGAGTTGTACGAAACAAAGCAAACAAAAAATACTGTTCATCTGGCAACTGTCTATCCATCTCTGAGAAAAAATTTAGAAACTTCATTAAGAAATTATTTACCCTAACTTGTGGGTATTGTTTGCTATTGTACTTCCTTGCCTTTTGCCAATAATAAATTATCTACTTAGAGATTCATCCTTGGAGTTAAACAACATGTAAGCATGGCCAGAACATGCACTGTCACTTGTGTTCATGCCTCAAATTCGGCACACTGTCTATCCTAAAACATTTCTTGCTGATACACCTGGATTTGTGCTGCAGGCTTAATCAGCATCCTGTATTTATCAGAGTCAGGTAGGCCAGCGCAGTGATGTCAGGCAAGTTTTACAGTATGTTTCCCTATACACACATTAAAGGACCAATTTTGGTGCAAAGGGATCAGTCTGACCACACTGAAGCAAGCGTCTTCCTTTTAATGCTGTCAGAGCTCATGGACTCGGAAGTCTGGTTCAGCTTCTGAAGTATTGGGAGTGGAGGATGGAAGTGGAGCTAACTGGAGCAGATCTCTGATGAGAAAGGGTCTGTCTCTTCTTTAGGTGGATTGTGTTTGAATGCTTTAGTTGTGCTGAAGTAGAACAGCCACTTGTGCCAGCCAGGCTTATTTAGCAGAGGGAGAGGTTATTGTTCCTACTAGGCAACACAAACTACCATCAATCTAGGGCTTCTTTGGAGTCCATTTAAGAGAATAAGCAAACAAAGCTTGAATAAACAAGCAAAGTAGAGCTTCTTTTGCTTGCTTAGTGTCTTTTTGGTTTAGAGTCCACTTGCTGCTGCTGCTGCCTTGGTTGGGCTCTTCTGGGATCACTGATGGATGCAAATAAAAGTGCAGTCAAAGTTATCGTTAGGGTGGGGAGCACAAGAGAAAAGGAAGAGGGGCTGACAGCTAAACTCTCTGGCAGCTGACTCTTGCTATGCATGTTTTACCAGTGAAAACTGCCTTTTGAGATCGGTGGTGTTTGGATCTCTCTGCTGGGTCTGGAGGCAGGCAGCTTGTCTGCTCTGATGGAAAGGCAAGCACCTTTATCCATTAGGCGTAATGATAAGAACCTGTTTGCTGTATTTTCATTTCAGGAGTAGAAACTTTAATGAATGGTCAGAGCTAGCAGTGAGCCAGGCATATCAAAGGCATCCATCACAGGCAAATGTTTTTAGTCCCTGTAGTGGTACATGAGAGACTGACTTGATGATCACGATGCCCCATTGACCCTCTCGGCTGAATGTCCAGGTCTCCATTTACACATAGGTCAACTGTCAGAGCCCTTCTCTACAAGTGTCAAGTTTATCCCCCCAGGTCTGTAGTGAGAGGCCTTAGCTGCTCTGCCAGCATACCCCCGAGCTAAGCAAATAGTACCACACTTGGGTGCATTTGTATACCAGCCACAGGGAAGATAAATGGCTTATTGTGCTCACAGGGGAGGTCAGTGGGTCAAATACTGAGCAGCGTCTGTCTTGCAATCTGTGCCTAAATTATAGGAAACATTTACATGTGTGCTTAAATCCAACTCCAAACACTGAAGAGCTTAAGAACACTCTTAGACTGAGCGCATTCCTGAGTATTTGCAGAAATAGGAAAAATACCAAGCATTGAAAACATAATATCCGAAATGTGTTCGTGTCTTGGGTTTGTTGTAGGAAGTTAGCTGAGCCTGTGTGATGTTTCTAGCTAAACGAGATGCGAGTTAAGGAGTAAAACTTACCTGAGGCCACATCCTGCCTCACAGTAGTCAAGAGTTTGTCTTCAGTGATACTGATTTTACTTGTTTTACTGAGTAAGGGCATACAATATTCATCCAAAGGTTGTAATGGCGTATTCTAAACCTTTTCAAAAATAAACCCCGCACTCACCTTTTTTGATATAGTGTAGCTAAAGCATTTGTACATGGAAAAATGGGTGGAATAAAATTCTGGCATCAATTAAGATCTTATATTCTAACCTATAAAATGAGGTGAAGTATCTGAACTGGAATGCAAAATCTGGAGAAAGTAGTAAGGTAGTTTCCGGTGCTATTTTTGTGTTTCCTGAGGCTTGTGTCATTATGGGCTGCCTTATTACTATTCTCTTATATAAGATATGAAAATAACAGAGGGAAATTGCTTTTCCATTCTATTTCCTGAAGTCTAAAACACACCATTATTTCATCTTGCATTCAGATATCTCTGAGATTTAAATACTGAAGATCCATGTTGGATGCTTCATAACGTATGTCCAAGTTCCTGTGACTTTGGTTTATGTTTACAGATCCTTTGGAATATTTCTCTCCTTTCCTTTGTTGCTCAGCAACCCTTTTTCTCTTGTTTATTCCCTTTAAAAGGATTTTTCTTTCTGCAACGAGCTTGTGTATTTTTTGTTTTGTTTTGTTTTGTTTTTTAATGTTTTTTGCCTTGAATGCTAGATCTTGCTCAGATCAGTCTGTGACAAATTGGTCAGGTGGCAAAGCCAAAATGCAGTAACAGGAGCAAACCTGCTGGGGTATTGCAAGAGTTTTAGCTACACTGTAGTATGTGGAACTGTTAGAGTGGTAACACAGTAGCTCTTAAAAATTCTATGGTTTATTGAGTGTGGTAGCATAACCCATTTGGGTTTGTTTTTGGAAGGATAAACATCTGTTTCAATCACAATTAGTCCCTTCAACTATTACTAGGTTTTGGTATTGTTACTGATATACTGGAAATGTTTTCTTTGCATTTTAACAGGTGTACAACATGTTTCAACATCAAAGTCTTGGAATTAAAGTCAGCATTCGAGTGACCAAACTAGTCCTGCTCCGCAACCGTCCTGTGAGTTCTAACTCATTTTTACTCTGCTGCTATGATTGTATTGTGGTAGTGTCACAGGCAGAGCAGGATCCTTGTGCTGAGGTGGGAGGACAGTGGGGCATGTCTTCACAAATTGTAAGCAGTGCCTGCCACACTACCCCAGGCAGTATTAAAGGTGGGAAGTACAAGGGCCTGTGGGAGTAAAAGGAGCTCCAGTTCTTTTATTTATCCTTCCTGGTAAATCTTTGCATACAGTTGTGTAGCAGTCTTGGGAGTTAACTGTTACAAAGATTAAAAATTATAAGGTTCTGGTATTGAATATATACATTCCAGACATACAAGACTTTTGAATATAGTGCTGTATTAGAAGCTTATGAGCGCTACCAGCTGATGGAGTTTGTTCTGTAGATCAAATGCCAGAAGTCAGTGTGGATTCAGAAGTCCCTGAGTCACGTACTCAGATGCAACTGGTTTCACACTTTTCATTCTACCACATCTATATCTTTGAGCCTGTGGTATTTCATCAGAGTTCTAATGCTTCATGTAAAGGCTATGACTGATATTTCTTTGTATCCCTTTTTTTTTTCCCCCACAAAAGGCAAAGTTGTCTATTGGCCATCATGGAGAGAGATCTCTGGAGAGCTTTTGTCAATGGCAAAATGAAGAATATGGTGGGGCAAAATACCTTGGTAACAACCAGGTTCCTGGCGCAAGGGATGACACCCCTCCTGTGGATGCTGCTGTTTTTGTAACCAGGTACAGTGAGGTCTGGTTTATCAGTTTACTTCAACCAGTAATGGCCCACAGTCAATGATGGGGTTGCCTGGTCTGACAGCAATACAAGAAAAAGATCTGTTGATCATGATACATTTGCTGCCTCCATGCTGTTCGGATGGCTCTGATGACTCCAATGAAAGTGATTTCTGTCTTGTTTCTGTGTGTACTTAACAAGGTTGTGCAAAAGCATCTCTCTTCCTGAAACAGAGTGTTGTCATAGCCAGGATACGGGCAAGACATGGCTGTAGCACAGGTGATGCTTTTGTCTAACACCAGCTGGTTTAAATGGTAAAAATAGGTGAGACTTTGGAGCAGCAAATCCGTGATCTTTTAAGTTGATTGCGTACTTTAAGATATAAATGAAGAATGCATTGTTATAGAAATGATCTCTGAATAATTAAAGCGAGCGCAAAAATATAGCTTAAGATGGAGGCTTTATGTGCTAGAAAAACACTTCTTCCTACCACCTTCTTCCCCAGTTTGAGACAAGAAATGTCCATACTGCAGCTTGATATTACTCACCTCTTTCATCTTTTTTTCTTGTACAACAGTGTAAGTAGAACTACATGATTTTGCATGAACTGCCATTCTGATCGTAATAATCGATTGTGTAAATAGTGACATTGCAAACTATCCATGGGATTTTGGTGAGTGTTCGCTAAAATAGCTGGTGAACAGGGCGTGAGGCCAGCAAAGTTTTTAAGAATGCACCTTCACAGACATGTGGGCAGTTCCCCCAAATCCTTCTCTCTCCTCTGTATTCAGTGTAGTCCAACCAAGCACTTAAGCAGATATTTAACATTTTAGACAGGGTGAATAGTTCCTTTGAAGTCAATGGGCTGCACATCCTGGTTATAGTTAAGCATGTGCTTCATTGGATTGGGGCCTAAATAAATAACTAACATTTTTGTTAAACTCATCTGGGCATCCAGTTGTCCTGCATGACAAGTGAGGCATACAGAATCTCTTCTGATGTGCTCTGAGCATGGGGCGGAGGGAATGAGCAGAACATTTCATCTGTGCAGTCTCTCTGCAGCTTATAAAATTGAATGCATAATGTCAGGCTAAATGAGAGAGACTCAGGCATGGTAAAAAGAATTTGTAGGAAGAATTGTTCAATAGATTTGCAGAGGTTTGCAGTCAGAGTAGCTGGTTCAGTGCAGGTTTGGTTGGGTTAGAAACTAGATTTGGATTTTATGAAAAAGTTCAGGCCAGGGAACACGTTGCTGTGCATAAGAGCAGCATTTTTCCCATTTGATACACCAACGGTGGTTGACCCTAAGATACATGTAGTCTTTTTTCTTCCTTCTTGTTGTGTCTTGTCATCCTTAACCAATCCTGCTTCTGCTGCATAGAGGATGCTGCATTGTTTAGAAGAATTCTGGCCTAGCAGCCTGATTTCTGCATCAGGAAAATAAGGTTTTCTACTCTTGGCTTTGGAAGTGCGTGTGTGTGTCCCTAGGCCCTCCCCAGACTGTACAGATGGACCAATGGTAGAGGATATGGGAGCAACAGCATGTCCAGCACAAGCAATTGTGCCAGAAAAAGCAGAAGCTGAATTTTCAGCAGCTGCAGCTGCTTTAGGACTAGAAACAGATTCTTTGGGGTCAACCTCTGAAGAAATCCCTCTGGTTCCAGTCTGGCTGTGTTCCTTTGAAACACCAAGGCACACTTGCCTTTTGAAACTTCACCCCTAACTGATGTTCTCCATATACTCATTTGTATGCAAATGTAGATTACCTAGGTCAATCCTGTGGGATTTTAATAGTATCCACACGATTAAATTCCAGGTAAGAGGCATAATATGTCTGTGAAATATGATGTACCATTGTCCAGTTCAGTAAATTAATGAGACAGTGGGAATAATCTGCTATAGCAGGAGGTTTGAGTGTAGTGTTGTGGTCCCTATAATCATCAGGCTTTTCTTGTTCAAGTTCTGTTCTTGAACTTGGAGAAATTCAGATCTCTGGCATCTCTGGATAACGTACTTCAAATTTCAGTGGGCAGCTGACCAGAATAACTTCTGTCTGCAGAGTCTGTGTCTTAGTGGTCTTAGAAGCATGTCTCATTTGAAACACATTCCCCCTCTTGATCTTCTATCTTTGGCATTCCCTGGGAAATCTTCAGACATTCTGATGTTCTCTCTGCCTCTTGGCTCTAGGTGTTTGGGTCACTTATTAGATTATATGTGATGTTATAACTGAATGAAGAATGACACAACACTGATAGGAACAGGATCAGAGCTGTCATTAAGCAAAGACTTGTTTTTTTTCCTGATATGCTGGTGTAGTTACTCCATTTGCAGCCTCCTCCTCCCTTCCACATTTCTCCAGCTCTTTGCCTTTACATAAAATAGGCAAAGGAAGCAATTCAATGTGCATCAAGGAAACTGGGCGCATAGTGCTATTAAACATATATGTGGATGGAGAAAGGGGTTTTTTGGGGGCAGATTTTTGACTACCAGTTTCCTCTGTCCTTTAGCTTTATGACTCTGCAGGGTTAAACTGGTCAAAAGATGTCATTTGAAGGATGCTGTGAAATGGCCATTAAACAGAATATTTCTTATTCATGTTGTACAGTTCAACTACTGTCCTTCTTTCTTACAGGAAGGACTTAAATTGCAGAATTTAGCTTAGCACAGTTAGGTATTTTTTTCCAGTTTGTGTAAGCCAGATGGAAGAGTGACTGTAGGAGGAGTTCTGAGCTCTTCTTTTCTGGCTATTTTCATTGAACAAAACAACTGATTTGTCAATTTTTTCAAAAGAATTGTTTAAGTCTGCTAATGGGAACACTCTGCACAGTACCACAAGTGATAACGACCAAGAATTTCACAGGTCCCTGGAAGATGAGAACACATGTCCTGCTTGATTCAATCAGTGGCTAAAAGTGAAGAGTAAATTTGCCTCACAGCTACAGCGTGTGGTTTCAGTGTATTATCCAAGACTTAGTGTGATAAGGTCAGATCTTGGAATTGAACTGCAGCTCCTGGAATAAAGAGTTTTATTCCAACAAAGCTCTATAAGAGTCTGCTAATAAAACTATGTCTCTGTGGTAACAGACCTCTGCATGTGCAATGTATATTAAGATATCTTTTTTTATATCCTTGAAGTATCATTATAGTATCATTCACACCAAGCTCTCACTTCAAACATAGATGTAGTCAAGCTCAAAAGTGCTCCAGAGAGGGACCTGTGATTGAAATATTTTTAAAAGCAGGTCAGTTTCAGTGCCACAATGGGGCCATCTTACCTCACTGATGTGACAGATACACAGGTGAGACAGATCTTTCATAATGGCTCTTCAGTCATTGGCTCCCCTCTGATTGCCAGGAAGGACCGCGGGAGTTTCAGTACACAGGTTTTACGATGGGGTGGCTTCTTGCCTTTGGAAGAAGACTGGGACCCACCAAACTCATTTATGACTTAAGGTTTGGATGTGCTTTTCTGTTTGACCACAGAATTTGAGGGTAAAATGTTTACAATAGGTCTGCATGATTTAAAGCCTAGCATTTTGGTGCAAGATCTTTGAATAGAAGATAAAGTCTCTTGGACTTTGTTTATGGCAGTTTAAAAGATGGGCTGAGGAGGTTTCATACTTGCAGGCCCACATGCAGTGAATTGGGCAGCTATGTTCAGTTCTTCTTGCTGACCGGTTTCAAGTCCTTCGCTGACCAGACAGCGTCACAGCACTCTCTTCACAGACAAGGATTGTTCTACCTCTGTGGGACAGTCTGCAAGTTGTGCTGGATCATTTGCAGGACCCTTTATTTTATAACATGGTGGTAATTCCTCCAGGGAGCTGCCTGAAAGTGCCAGACACCTTTCAGTGTAGAACACAGAGTGAAAGGAGCAGAATTGCTGTGCTTTATTTGCAGAGCTGGCCAGCCCCTGAAGAAAGATGCTTTTCTAGCAATGGCCTCCTGCCATCTACTAATAGTTCAGCTATCTGTTGTCACAAGAAAAGCATCTGTTTGATTTACCAGTTTATATAACATAATAAGTCCTTAAATAAACCTCCGTCAAGCTGGCTCTGGGAGCTCAAGCAGGCGTGCTTGTGCCAGCTCCGTCAGGAGATTGTCATTAGTCTTCTTTGGAAAGGCTGGAATGCCAAGGTGTCGAGACACAGTAAGGCTGCAGTGAAAAATGCAAGCTGGGGCTAATGCGTGTTTGTAGCTTCCGATTTTCTTTTCTTTCTGCCTGATTCTTTCACACTTTGTTATGTTTTTTTCTGCATTAAAGCATGGTTGGTTTTCAATGTCTGCTTAACGAGAGCTGGTAATAACTGTTCTTTCCTTCCAAGCCCTTGACAACTTGATTTGTGATTTCCAAAGGAGCTTGGTGTGAAGGGTTCAGGATCATCAGCCACAGTCCTGGGCCTTAAATTCCTTTTCTTATAAACCCTAATTTCATATATTTCTTCAAGAAAAAGGTTTTTTAAATCTTTCTTGATTTTCTTTTTCTAAATATTATGTTTCTCTAAGTATTTTCTTTTTCTGAGTACTGTCTTTCTCAAAGTGTTTTTAATCTTCCCCTGCCAAACTCTAAAAATCCCACCAGGGACTCAGGCATTTCAAATGACACACTTCAAATGTACTAATATGATTCTCTCAGTAGCCTCCCCACAGGGTGAGGAAAGCCATAATGATAGAGATTACGGTTCCTCAGCTTCTCTTGGGTTAAGGAACTTCTGAAATGTTTTAGCACATGTGATGTTTTTCTCCAGCTTTTCTTCATAATGGATAGCACTGCAGAGCAGGTCTGGTGAAGATAGCTTCTAAAGTTTAGGTCTGAGTGCTTATTGAAATGTATTCAAACCATTACTTTAGTTATAAAATACTTCTCCTCCCACACTTGTTTTTCTGTCATGAGGAATCTCAGTTACAAAATCTCACATGAAACGTCAGCGCTGAGATGGTGGTGACCTTTTATTGTGTTTCTGTTTAATACAGCTCTGTGAATCCCTGCTTGATTTGTGGGTGCCAGTGGCACATGTAGTATCTTTTCCTGCCTTGATGAGATCTGGGGAGACTGCATAAGATGTGAGGGACTAACAGAGACCAAATTAAGTTTCTTGAACCTCTGTGTTGGATTCAAATAATAAGATAGCAAATCTGACTAATAACTTTAGCTGAAACCAATTCACCTAGCTGTTACCTGGCAAATCCTGAAATTCTCTTTCTTCATCCTTGTCAACATCTCTCTTTATCTGTTTAGTCCAGCTTCTTGCTTGTCTTTTTCTATTTCAGTGGAAGAAGAAAAAAACAGAATTCCTGGGTAGACATGATCAGTTCTGTGTCTCAAGGCAGTGTGCCCCCTGTATCTCCTCCTCCCACCCTTGATGGTGCTGCTGCATCACAGGGTGTCTGCTCCTTTTTGTTACAGTTCTTTTGTGGAAAAAAAAAAAAGAGGTTCTGTTTTAATCCAGTTGCTGAAGAAGTCTGACGTGATACAGTGAGGCAGGACTCTTACATGCTGAATCTTAAGTCTAATAAATTGGACTGTTAAATATGGAGCTGATTCACGTAATTGCTTGTAATCTTGCGGTAGCAATCAATGCTGCTATCAGTGTTGTCATCATGTAGACTGCACAGCAGTTTTAAAAACAACCCAGACCTCAACACCCATGATATGTGAGTCATGCATCACTGCTTTTTCCTTGCCTGAAGTCTGGAGGCACAGGATGTATTTCACTTCTGTTCTGTTTTTCTTTCTAGGACAGATTTCTGCGTACACAAAGACGAGCCTTGTGACACTGTGGGTAAGTCAAAGAAGTAGGGGAGAGTATTTTGACAGCCAGCTCTGCCAAGCGGAGCTTTCTGGGCAATCTTTCATTCTTTGGTTTGCCGTAATGTTGCTTTTGCTTTTCTGTACACCTCTGTGATGCAAATATGGACTAGTTGAGCAGGGTATAAACGATAAATAAGCCATTAAATATTAACCCTTTCTAAGCACTCGAGGTCTCTGAGTTCAGGAAGTAATCTCAAGTATTTCTACTTCTTTGGAGCAGATGTAGAATTAGATGTTGGGAGATTAAGAAACTGTCTTTTGGTGTGTCTGTATAATACTCCTTTCAGTGCTCTCTCACCTAACCCAAGAATTTGCTAACTAATGAATGCATTTCCAATTGTAAAGAACCTGTGTAATACTCCCAGATCAAACTGGCACTCAGACACAGAGAAGAATACCTCATTGTAGGAAAGCCAAGTTAAATCTTCTCTTCTGCCTCCTACTCCTCCTACTTCCTAACTGCCTTTGATAGTAACTGAACCTTGGATACACAGGGTCCTTACATCCTACACATTAAATGCTTTGTTTGCTTATTTATTTATTTAACTTAGGTAGCAATAACCTTCACTGTATCTGTTATTTTGGTATATTTTTTTTTTCAATCACCACAGTAGCAGTAGTGTTTGTGGGCATAGCTCAACATCCTCTCTATGATGCTTGCATAATTTTTTTTTTAAGACTTGTCTCAAAGTCAAGTGGCCCCTTATCCTACATTCTGTGTAAAGTTGGAATGGGTCCTGATTTTCGGCTTATCTTAGACTCTGATGCTCGGAGGGACGCTCGTAGACTAGGGTTTGCTGTGCTGATGACACTGGGTGATGAAGAGCATGGGGAAAAGTGCCCTGCGGGAGCTCTGAAACTACCTACAGAAGTTTCATCTCAGAATACTGGCCTTTCCCTCTCTGTTTTGTGGACTGATCAGGTGAAAGGAGTGGGGGAAAAAAAGAGGTGAAAAGTACATACATTTTCTTTTCAAACATGAGCAAGGACTGGCCTATTCGTCCAAGTTTTCTTTCCAGTGGGAATCCCTCAAAATGTGTCTATTCTGTGTCCAGTGGAAAACACGCTTCCACTGAGTGAGGTTTTTATGTGTACCTGCATCTGGAGATTGCTGTGGTACAATGCAATAAAGAAGTAGGGCGGGGGGAGGAGGGAGAAACAAAGCTGATGGAAGATACATGCTGTCTGAGGTCAGAGCTCTTTCCATTTTTAAAGACAGTATTGTTGAAGATGTCTATTCAGGGAATGATATTACCATAGGCAGCATGACTAAGGAAATATTTTAATGACTTCTTTTCTGTTCCTACAATACCCAAGTACTTTCTTGTACTGTGACTTACTGCAGGCTATGGCTTCAGTGGAGGAAGTGGATTTTGTTACTCTAGCATAGTTTTTCCAAGATATTTAGAAGTTGGATGTTCCTGGGACAAAACCACTCTGGCCTCTTTGCTGTCTTCAATCCTCCTCTTCCTTCCTTCTCCTCTGACAGTTTCATTAAATGGCAGCAAAGCACTAGCAGCTTCACTTGTGCATTTTCTGTGCTCCACTGTTTCTGTTGTCTGAACCCAGAGGCAATGTGCCATGTCTCTGAGTACAGCTGATATCCTCCATCATATGATACCATCTTTTCTTAAATACTGTTGAAATAAGCAAATATTTTGATAACATCAATTTTCAAGCACTACTGCCTGTACCCAAATTGGTGAGTTACTGCAGTCATCTCGGATCATCTACAAATTTAGGCCTTTATCTATGTGTTGTATATGGTGGGAACATATATTGAACATTTTCTTCAAAACCATAAAATGAGGAACTGTTCTGTTAGGGCTGCAGCCTGAATGAGGTCTGCCCAAGTTACAACACACACTGATACCTCATCTGTTCCTGCCTTGAGAAATACTTCTTAGGCTTAGTGACTGGAGCCTGAAGAAGATAACCAATTCCTCTGGTCATCAGCTTGCTAAGGACACGGGGCAATATCAAATTGGAGAATGCTGGATTTGGATGGATTCCTATCCATAAAACAGATATTTCACATTTCTGAGTTCTTATGTGTGTCCTAAAGCCACAGGACAGAATTTGATAATTATGGACAGTGTGTCTGATCCCTGAATATGTCAAATATTTGTGATTTTCATAGAGATGGTTGTCTCTGCCTTCTGTGCGTGAGTGTAGCACTGTGTTAGCTTCATTTCCTTTTCTCTGCCAATGGTATTGTATCGGTGATGTAACTGTGATTTTTCTTTACTGATGAAAGTTACCTCTTATGTAATCCGTTCATATTACAGATGTTAGACCAGAAGGGAATTTGGCCTTGTGTCATTTGCAAATGTGTCGCAGCAGAGAAAGAATGATTTAAGGAATATATTTCTGTGGCATGGTTTGATAAAGTGGTTAGTGTTAGCAGTGTAAAAGATTCTTCAATTTTCCTCCTTGGTCAGAATAGGGAAAAATAGGTATCGATCATAGAGAAATAGGTTTAAATAGCCACTATTCCATGCTCTGTGTGTGTATATATATGTATGTACATCTACACAAGTTATAAAAATAGCCGTGTAGCGTGACACTTAGTTGGACTTTATACGGATGCAACAATCAGAGTAGGCTGATACCTATTGGTATATCCTGCTGGCTTATGAAGAATTATGTTGATGTTTCAGCAGTCTCTATGGTTGCCAAATTCCTATTCCTCACTCCAGCTACCCCAGGTAGTCCCCTCCAAATCATTGAGACTGCCTGCAAAAGCAAGAAACTAGTGACAGTGACATCACCTTTGGTCTTGACAGTGATGTTAATTCCCAAAGTTCTCCGTAGCAGCAGCTTGCTTTCGTTTCTTGCCTTATACTTCACTTTTGTAGATGAAGAACACAGTCTCAGCAGATGCATATGTGCTTTTGTACCTGCTTATGGATGAAGTTGGCTATTGCAATGTGGTACCGTGCCATCCTGTAAAGGAAGAAGTATCTTTCTGGTGAGCAGGCAGTCTCTTAAACTAGGAGACTGAGGCTACTGCTCTATATAAGGCAGAGAATCTGGACTCTAGACTCCTGATTTCTATTCCCAGCTCTGGCATTGACTCATTGTGTGACATTTGGCAAGTCACATTCTGAATACTTCTGTCTACCTCTGTGAAATGAGGATTTTGAGTGCAAAGCTACAGGAGATTGCATGGCTTAAGAACTTCTCATATAAAGCAGTGTGATGTCCTTGAGTATATGATGCAATACAAGTCCGGAATCTGATGTTGCTTAGTCATGTTTAAGAGACTAGAAAGAATCTAGATTAGATTCTAGATTAGATAATCAGATTAAAAGTACTGAAATAAGAGAATTCAGAGTGCTGTAGTTAATGGATTTTTTTTTTTTTGTGACAGTGTCTTGATTTTCTTTACATTGTGAGAAATATGGAAGCAAAACTTTGCCCAGTGGAAGTATTGAGGCCCAGCTGTTGTTCGGAAGTGGGATTATGAAGTTTAAATGGCTTATAAGAGGTGTTCATTTGTGCTCAAAAAGACCCATATTGAAAAACCTGTCTGGAATTTTTGCCTGCCATGCAGACACAGAGAGAAAACAGCAGCAGGAGGTTTGTATTTGTGTTCTGGCAGGGGCCCCTCACTGAAACCAGTTGCTCTGGGGACTTCATTCAAATTTTCTTGGCCCAGCTGCCAAGGTAGTGTGGAAGGTTACATAATGGCTGAAACAAGCTCAAAAATGGTGAAAATATGTAGGTATGTCTTTGTGGGGTGATACCCCACTGGCTGTGTCAAGAAACAGAACCTCATTTGTTTAAGAAATAGTTTTTTAATGTCCGTTGCCCTGCTCAGTTGTGTAAGTTAGCCCTAAGAAGGAATGAATTCAGAAGGAGGTGGACAGAAGGCAAACAATGTGCCTGTGTGCAATACATTGGCAACGATTGTGTTTCAGCAGCTTAAGTCGCGGGACCTCCGATACACCCTGCAAATTGTGCAGGGAGGTTTTGCTTTGTGTGACACAGGCTCGTCACGCATCAGTCAAAAAAGTTTGCAGTCTGCTGCTGCTGCTTCAGACTCATCTCTCGTGATGTGACTCTAACCAGATCTGCCGTTTCCTGCAGAAAAATCTTTGTTCCAATTGAGCTGCCTCTAAGCCAGCCAAATTGAGAGTTTAATGTCTAGCTATTAATATCAGGCTGCAGCTTGGAGCCTTGCACGTTGTCAGAATCCAACCTTTCTGTGACATAAGCAGATTGAGAA
Source organism: Thinocorus orbignyianus (assembly GCA_013400375.1). Lineage (NCBI taxonomy): Eukaryota > Metazoa > Chordata > Aves > Ciconiiformes > Thinocoridae > Thinocorus > Thinocorus orbignyianus. The sequence continues at coordinate 1,948,271 of VXBW01008539.1, read as the reverse complement.
TGCCCCTTTCGTTCAATGTTTCCACTGCTAGTGCCAAATAAGCAGCTTTACGGTTAGTTAGGAATGATCCTGCATATTTCAAGGCAGAGCTTGGCCTTGATTCCTCAGTGTACATGTTACCCCAGATCCAAGCTGAAGCTTCCCTTTATTCAGCTAATAATAAAAGTGGGGGCACTGTGGAATTGGGAAATGGAAAATGAGAATGTGTGTTAAATATCCTTAAATTGCCCTGGTTTAAAAATGTCTTTACCTCTGCTGCAGTCACATGTGCTTTGCTGTGGCTTGATGTCGGGGAGAAGAAAGCAGAGTATAGCACATACACTGCAGATGGGCAGGTTTAGTTGGAGGAATAGCTGCCTGGAGAAAACTGAGCATCAGAGTAGAGGTGATCGGGAAACATAGTTTTCCAGACTGTTTCCACAAGTGAATCAATGATTTGTGAGCAACATTCCCATCTCCTGGCTGGCTTTAATTAAAGGGCTTAGAGGTAACTTGTTGAGAGTCCTGAAGATTATAAACCCATCAATATTTTGTGTCATTTTTCTTGAGTCTTCCAAACACTGATATGCGTATAGGGAAATGGGGTTTTGGTTTTGCCACTGCACTGCTGGGTGGCCACAGAGATGCCGTCCTTCTGCTGTCCCTGTGTGTTCATACCTTGGTCCTTTCCTTTCAAAGGTGAAAACTGCTATCACAGAGAGCTGCAGATGATTGTGCTGTTAGCCAATGTCCTTCCCTTTGTAGCTACACCCTGCTTTCTTCTTATGAGTTTATCACAGCAAGGTGTTTCAAATTATGTCCAGGTGTTGCAGGTGAGACATTGGTCTATGTCTTCAAGTAGATTTGATCCTTTTTTATTTCATGTAAAACAGCTGAATAAAGGGCAGCACATTTTTACCTTTGCCTTGGCTGTTTGCTTGCGCAGTCGGGTGACCTCCTGTCCACAGCAAGTAACAGTTCTGGTTGTTCCTGCCTGTAACAGGTACTGTTCACTCAAATCTTCTTCCCTGTGTAATACTGATTCCAGTCCCCTAACAGTGTCACAACTGAGAATTAATCCCCAAGGAAAGGGAAAAGACTAGCTGGTTTGCTGTGAGTGGAAAAGAAAAGGAATTCTCACATTAAAAACATTTTCCATAGTGGTTCGTGTTGAATGTTTCTGTATATTCCAGGGCGGGTTTTTATTTGATGCCAGAATAAATAGAAATACCTGCTGCTTAAAACAATTCATTAGAGAAGCAGTGGCTGGCTTTAGCAAAAGCCTTGCTGGGACTGTCCTTCGGCCCAAAATCAAACACACTTTAACGCATTAAAGTGAACTTACTGTAGGTTAAAATGTCCCTTAAAGAAATACTGTCAAGTTGATTTGCTGTTTGTGAAAGAAAGGGACCTCACAGCAATGCAGTTTTTTATGTCAGTTGTGGCTGTGTAGGGCAACGGAGAGTCAGGCTGCTGGCTTTATGAAACCACATGGAGCCATGGTACAGTGCAGTGGAAGACTTTTTCCCTTGCCTTTGGTTGCTAGGGAATAAATGCTCGGCTGCACAACCCAGACAGTGCAGAACTGTGCTATTGGGCATATTCATCACTACCATCTCTCAGGCCCCACCCTATCCACAAGGGCCTTCCAATTTCTTTTCACCAGCTAGCAATCTCTCCTCTTCCAAATTCCCACTAAAAATTTGTGTGCCAAGTGAGTGTAATACAAGATTGCATAAATTTTAATAGAAGCCCTGGGATGAGCACAGCAACTCAAGTAATCAGGAATTCCTGCTTGCTGTAACCCTTGCTCTTCCTCACTTCAGTGTCCTGTGTGTGCTTTTCCTTCTTTCTTGTTTCAGGGACATGGCTTCAGCCAGGCTGCTTCACATGGGCACAGCTGTTTGCAGGCTCTCAGCTAAACACCAGAGGAAAATCCTGCTTACTCTGGACTCAGTGGGAGCTTTGTTACTGATTTCAGTGGGGTCAGGATCATGGTCCTGTTCTGATACGTTGTCTGAGACACGTAAACCTTCTCTTGGACCTCTGTCAAAAAATTGGCTGAGGTCTTTTCTAGAGACATTTGTTGGTCTGGGGTACCCAAGGCATCTTTAGAAAGCCAGATTATGCTGAGGATGGGGCCTTGTGCTTACTGAAAAATCAGTTTGACATTTCTATTAAGCTATTTGAGCTTCCAAAATCTCTGAAATATTTAAAAATCTTACATAAAACCAGTAGGCTGTGAGAGCCAGAAAATGAAGCCCAGTAGAAACCACAGTGACGCTGACCAGTCTGCTTTTGGAAAGACAAGTACAACGGAAAATACAAACAAAGGCCGTGTATACACATATATCCCCTCCATCCAGTCTGTAAAAAATAAAAAGGTGGGCTTGCCAGTTTTGACAGACTAGATATTTGTTGTTAAATACATTGACATTCTCATTGATTCATATGAAAACTTACAATATGTGTAGAGTAGTTTGTTGAGTGAAGTGTTGATATTAATTTATGGATACTTACTTTCTCCTTTTATTGTTATAGAAGATGGAGCATTTGAATTTCATTTGCCTTTGGGTTTGTTTTGCAGCTCAGTAGTCTTGTTTAGGTTAGTCTTTATTCATTCCATCTACTAAGGGCATATTGGAAGAGGCACAGTAACAAAACACAAGATACTGTCCTTAGTTCCTAACTTGTGTGGACCTGTTGCAAGGTGTTTTTATAGAAAAGAGGTGATTGATCAATCTATTGTATTCTTAAAATTTGTTAATTTGTGAATGCTATCGACTGAACTTCTAGTTATGTCAACTTTTCATCTTCTCTCAGTTTTTTCATGTCTTGGGGCAAGAATTAACTTGTGTAATTAAAATAAACAAAGGCGTTTAGTGAAGGAGGGGTTAGTGACAGCTTTTCTGTAGGTTTGTCGTTGCTTCCATGTGTCTCCAGTCCCTAGCTCTGAAGTGTCACAGACCCTCGGTTGCTCTCATGATTAACCCTCTTCCCTTGCCTTTTTGCCAAGCATCTATTTCTCTTTGGTGGTAGTTCAGAGCTCTTAGAAGCTCTTGCTCAATTTTGTTCCTTCATTTTCTCTTTGTTCAGCTGGGCCTGGACACCAAGAGGCTGCTCTCCCCGGAGAGGCCTGGATGGTCTGTCTTCCATCACTCTAACCGCATGGCTTGCCCACTGAGGTCATGGAATTTCCCTACGTTTACTACACTTTGTTCTTCGTAAACCTCCAGCAGTTCCTTATTAGTTCTTCTCCATACATCATTCTCCTTTTGTAGCCCCAAAATGTGTTTCAAGCACTTTTATTTTCCAATTATTTATCTGTCTGTCTGTCTGCTTAGTAAGCACCCATCCCACAAGATAAAACAATAGGCCTCGCAGTGGTGTTGTATGTTTGAAGCTCGCTTGTTCTCAGCGACTTGGAACTAAACACTGTCAGCGGGGAGGAATAACACACTTCCTGCTCTGTACCTGGCCTTTCGTTTCCTCCACCATCAAACTGCTATTGGTAATTAATGATCATAGATATTTAAGCTGGCTTGCTGAAATACATATGTAGTCTTTGTCAACCGTAAGACAGCGTGTCCAAAATCATCTCATCAGCTCACCACCCAGCTTTTGTTTGTTAGCGTATTTTTGCTGGTCTTAAATCTTGCTTTTCTGGTTGCTCACTCAGACCCTCCAACCAGGCTTTCTGACAGAGCTTTTGTCTTCCTTATTGTGACTTGCCCCAAAAGTGGTGTGGGATATTTCAGCTCATCTTAGCTCAAAAACCTTACCTTCTCCCATGGTTTTATTAATGGTTCATGGTAGCGTGTTTCGATAAATACAAGAGAAAAACTGTCTAAAATCCTGTGGAGAGGAACCACAGTATTCCTTTACCAGGCAACATATTTCTGAGTAAAGATCCTTCAGGCCATCACATGGCATTGTTGCACAAGATGGGTGCTGATTACTGTTTGAATGAAAGATACCTTTGGAAAACTCACTGGCTACAAGAATTGGGCTATGGTATTTTCCCATCAGGCATCTAGGACTTCAAACCAAATCCTAGCCTGGTGTCAAACTGGTGTGTAACTAACCTCCTTTCTGTTGCCTTTATTGAAAGGAGTATGTCATGAGGGAAAATATTTGCTGTGACTTTGTTGATATTTATTCTGATACTCCGACTTTATTCTTTCATTTCAGCTCCATGTCATAACTCACTTTATGCACTAAATCATTGTGCAGTTTGACTGGTACGGGTGCAAACATGTACTGCATTCCACTCCAGGGCCATTTATGTCTGTGTGAAATTATAAAGACATGTACATGAAGCACCTGGGAATTTCAGTCTCCCAGCTCAAAGGGCAGATACCGGCATAAGATGTTCCCTTCCTCATCATTTTACCCCTCACCCCTTTCCTAGATCTAGGGTTGTGAAATGCAATCATTGAGGGGAGAAGCACTTGTTACTACTGTTTTAACTAACAGTTGCCAATGAATTTACATTGTAGTATTCCTCAGAAGAAATACAGTAGATTTTCCTGCTATCTTGGAGTACAAAATAATCAGAAACATATTTTTTTAATATTTCTTTTTCTTTAGTGTGACAGACAGTTCTTATGTTTTTTGTTCACCTGAATATACTATGCTAGAACTTCTGAATTACGGTTTTATCTCCTAGACAGTTTTCTGTCTTGATTATTTTCTAAATTGGGGATGACTTATGGGATATTGCCTAAGAACCAAGGCTTTGCTTATGGCTAAATACCATTTAGTCACGATTTAAAGTAATCTCTGCTGTTTATCTCTGAAAGTGGTCATTGTGTTTGCAAACAGACAAGCTGAAGGCAGAAGCCTAATTGATGTCCAGTGAAGCACACACTGCTAAACAACTGTCAAGAAAAGATCTGGAACTGCTCCTTGCTACTGTGTGTGTGAAGCTGAGAAGGCTTTGAGGCAGACGTGAGCAGAACAATCCCATTTCATTAGATCCGTGGACAGACCGTTTCTGTCTTTTGGGGTTTATGGTATTTCTGCAATTGTCTCTCACCTCGTCCATGTAAATGGAGACTTGCAGATTTTACATGGTTTCTGCACTGCTTCACCAGCTTCACACACAAGCTCCATCACTTCCCTTTGCTGAGGATTTGTTTCTCAGGGGGATTCTCACAAGAATGAACATTAAACAAATAAAACCATCTCTTCTGCTTTCGTAGCTCATCTTGCTTCCTTCTCTGATGTAGTATAAGGCTGTGGAAAGAGAAATAATGTTTATTTTCTACAGTGTTAAACCTACTGTCATTATGCTATAAATAACCCAGTATCTGTGCTAGAAATGCCAACCTGAGATTCTCTGCAGCAGAAAGCAGGATTTTCTGTGATGATGTGCTTTCAGACCAGGTAGACAAGGAAAACACAGGAGTCATAAAAGCATTTGCTCATTGTTTCTTAGCCAAGAGCAGGAAACAGATATTGCCCATCCTGACTTCTAATCCAGTGCCTTACCCATTAATTCACGACGCCTCCCTGATAGACCTCTGTCGTTGAACAAAATGTTGGGAATTTTTTGCATTTATTTCGGTTGTAAAAAAGGGTTGCTCAAGAGGAGAAGGAAATGAATTTGTAAATAGGTCTTTTCCTCAGTAAAATTCAAAACTCTTTACCAAAGAGATCAGAACTGTTATCTCCATTGTACTGAGTAAGGAAACGAAGCCTAGAGATATGATGGGACATGCCAAAGGACAGGGCTGGCTGCGGCCAAAGCCACAGCTCTTGAGTCTCAGTCCAGGCCCCTCAGCTGGAGGCAATGCTACCTCTTCTCAGGCCTTCCCAGTTCAGGTTCCCTGGGCAGCAGCCAGGGCTTCAGGTCAGTAAAATGACGATTCAACCCTTCAACAGGCCAGAGCTTTTTGTTTCTTCTTACCACTGCCTGGGTCTTTATTTTTACCTTTGTTTATGTGTTCCAGCCTGGTCAGTTTGCTGTGGGCTGCAGCCACATATTGTTTAAGAAAACTGATGCATTTATAATTGAGAAACCTTGGAGGTTTTTCTTCTCCTCCTGTCAGACATAGATGGCTTTTATCCAGTTGACTGCTTTGCAGTGCCTTTATCCTTTACTGGCTTGAACACATTTCAGATAGTTTCTATTGTTTTATAGACCCTGTAGCTAAAAAACCAAGCTGTGTAAAAACATCTGTACATAGCTGTGCAATAGGCTACAGACACGTAGGGTAATAAGGCATGATTGCTTTCATTGTAGCATTTGCTCCACTGGATAATCAGATAGAAGCATTTCAGTTGCACACAGGATATGTAAGAGTAAAGGAAGGAAATGAAGGACAGTTGCCTACTGTACTTTTACATTTCTTTTGTCTTGTAGCTGCCAAGACTAAATGCAATTTTGAGAGCAAGTTTTAAATAACATAGAGATGAGATTTTACTAGTGATAACTAAGAAAACAGTGCTGGGAAATGTGCATAAAACTTCCTCCCCATCCCCGAGAAGGACACTTGACCTGCACTGATTTTAATTTGTTTTGTTTTTTTTTCAACTTTGGTTAACCATCAGGTAATATGACCTAGTAAAATACTTAGCCTGTTTTGTGGGGGTCTGGTCCTAGAAGGATTTTGCTGTATCAAGTGCACTTAACAGGTTGAAAGTCAGTTTAAGTCCTTGGAATGTTTTTGGTTTTTATTTAACAATTCTCCCACTTCCACTGCCTCAGCACAAGCTCCAAGCCTTTCAGTTGTGATTGTGCTGTATATAATGCAAATAGGAGTTGGGTATTAACAGGACTTTGCACAGCTTCAAAAATACAGTCTTATATTTAGAGATTCTGTACCACACTTGAGTAATGGTTACGATACAGCAAAGTGTAAGTGATATAATTGCATTTAATAGTTTCTTGACTCCAAGCTGATCAGCTGTGACCATTTTGCATTATAGATATACATAAAAAAGTGACTTGGATGTTTAAACTAGCCCATTAAAAGGAATATAAATGCTGTTGCCTGTAGTGGAAGTGAATTTAAACTTTAAATGTGAATTTATCGATACATACAACTGATACCTTACGCCTGAAAAATCATGCCATGTAAATAACATCCATCATATTTCAGCATGTCCTGTATTTAATCCTTTAGACTGGACTGTTGGACAAGGATTCTGTGTGCCAACACTGTGAATCCTGTGATTTGTTAAATGGTAAGTCATAGAAAGTGAGTGACCAAGGAGCTAAACTTCCTTCAGTAGTTGTTGCTTGTAGAAATGGAAAAGACATTTGAAGAAGCACCTAGGAAGCTGAGAAAGAAGATGAAGCAGTTGCAGAAGACTAAGATGATTTAGCATTTAGTTTTGCATTTTCATGTAGGATCGTGAACCACGGCAGCCCAGGGGGATATAGGATGTGTTTGCATGACAAATGTCAGGGCCCTGAGTACTGTCTCCAGCCCTCCCGGGAGTCTGGCTGCCTGTGCCACCTTAGGTAATGGTTCAGATGTCCAGCTTTGAGGAAAGCACTTCAGGAAAGCTCTGCTAAGAACATCTCTGCTCATCCTGCTTGGGTGTAACAGGACTGTGCCTTTGTAAGTGAGGCCACTGCGTCTCCCTGCCTTATGATGCTCAACCCCAGCTCCTTTTCCCTTTCAGAGCAGCGCCTGCCTCGGCTGCTCCCTGGCAGCGAGCTGGAGAGAGGGCCGCTGTAGATTAACAGGCAGTAATCACATCAGCCATCTCAGCTGATTCCCTTACTCCACAGGAGACTGTGTTCACAAAGATAAAGTGGTAACTTCGTAATTTTCTCAGAATTTATGTCTTTGGGATAATTTTGGTCATCTTTTGGCCTTACCTTAGAACATCTGGCGTGGAGATAATGCTCAGCTGAGGGTTGGCTTGCTGAATCAGCAAATTCACATTTCTCTGTTTAATGTCCAGAAAATCCAGAACAATTCTTTTAACCTCATTTCTTGGGAAAGTTTAAACGGGTAGAGGTGAGCAAACAGGCCAAACAGATAAAAAGAGATAAAAGAAAGCCAACGTGGTTTCTAGGAAAGGAAGTAAGATCATGGCTCAGTGACTTGTTGGAATTCTTGAAGACTCTTCCTGCCAGAACAGAAAAGGAGAAGGGGGAGATGCAGGGGGTTTCACGTTCCTAGCTTTTTCTAAAAGCTTATGATGGAGTTTCATTGCAGTAAATAGTGTCAGAAGCTTGTGGTCGGTCATGGAACATGAGAAATAACTGGTTTTAGTGGCCTGAAGAGTAAGTAGGAAAAAGTGCTGATAAAAGGTCCATCATATTTCTGCCAATTTGAAATTTTTATGCATATGCTGCATAGATCAAAGGTTGCCTCTGGGCTTGTGTATTTTCAGAAATGGGTATCCTGATAAAGGTGAAAAATCAAATTTTGTGGTTTTGCACATCCTAGTGAGGGAGGCAGCATTAATAATCAAAAGTGCTGGTATGCAGTGAGAGACTTCGATTTTGTAAGATCTTTTTCCTTTTCAGCTGCCTTGAGGATTGTATGGATTTCTAGCTGGGAGATTACACTGATCTTCATTAACCCAGAGTGAATACAATGTAGCACTTTTGATCAGTGGCTCTGATAGACTTAACTTTTAGTTTTCTCTTTCCTCTGAGCAATTAGTTATATTAAAGAGGCATAATAATTCTCTGAGTTAGGGTACAGACTAGAGAGAATTTGGTCCTCTTTCTTTGTTTATTTTTGCTTCTCAGTTAGATCAGTTCAAGAATGTGTGAATATATCTGTGCATGTGTTTGCATTTCTATATCTGCTTATGTGAACATGTACCCCTTTTGATAATTCCCATTCTGGATAAAAATTACTCTCCCTAAATGCATGGCAGAGTAGTTTGAATTTTAAATACCTGATTTTGACCAGATCTTCTTTGTAGAAAATACTGGGGTTTCCTTATCAATTTTTTACCAATTTAGATTGGAAGGTGGCTGTAGGAGATGGTGACATTTTAGCCTAATTCTCACTGAGGTGTTTGTATATGAAAGTATTTATATAAATAAACTCTCCTTTGAACCCCTGGAATTTTATCTAGGCACAGGCGTTCTGCTATATATCTTTTTAAATTTCAGGATCACAATCTTATAATCTGCAGGGTGTTTGTCTGAATTAGTTTGATGAGTCTTTTTTACCTTTTCAATCAGCTGATAGAAATACGTTGAACTCGTTTTAAAAGAAAAAATTACAAAAAATCCTAGACCCAACCCGTCAAATATCTTTCTCCTTCTGTACTCTTTCAGCATGATTTGTAGAATGCTAAGGATTTCTGTCTTTGCTTAGCTTGGAATTAGCCTTGTATTTCTACTTTAGTTAGTGGTCATGAGCAGTCAGCAGGTTGAAGATATTTGTTGGTTTTGTGTAGTTGTGTCATACATTTTTGTGTAGCCGTTTTGCCTGATCTGTTTGCATTAAGGCTCTGTCTGACCATAATTAGACTGCTGGGTACACATTAATGTTCTGCTGAGGATCTACTTGTTGATTTTAATAATGTCATCCATCAAGCTCTAGCATGTACAGCAATATTTGTGCTGTAGTAGACAAACAGTGTAAACACTGCCGTTATTTATAAGAAAACTGGCCACTAAGTTAGGAAACTTTGTGTGGATGTTTTTATTTATTGGAAAGTTAAACCAGTGCTCAAAAATGAGTCCAACAGTCCAATCAGGCTTTGTTGTTCTTGAAACAAGAGGAAAATAAAAGATTGAAGTTAAATTTCTATTTATATTTTATATCTGTTTAAGAAATCTGTAGACTCACGTTTCCTATCTTCTATGCCCTAGTTTGTCTTCTCTCCTAACTATGTCTGTTGGTCAGAGAGAAGGTACTGTTTCCCCCTTGGTCTTGTCTGGGTCCAAGTACGGATGAAATTCCTCCTTACACCTCTCTTGCCTTATGTCTTGACTCCTGATCAGTTCTGGGGAAGAACTGCTGCTCCTCCGAACCCCTCCGATGACGTGGACTGTCTGCTGCCAATGTCTGCTGGCTTGGACTTCAGCAAAGCAGCATTGTTCACTGCAGTTGCTCTGCCCTTCCAGATAGTTTTCCCTGCGATTCTTGCCTGACCTTCTGTATCCAGATGCATACTTAAGCAGCATCTGAAGTAGAGATACTTTCCTGAACCTGGGCCCCAGATCCTGCAACATTAACTGCTTAGGACTGCTGAAGTCCTAAGCTTTGTAGTTTTCTTTTTGAGATGTCAATTGCCTCAAGAGTCTGGTAACTTATGTTTCAGTTTTGTGCCTTTTCCTCCCTATTTCTCATGAATGTTTTCTGATTTACCTCAGGTTTCTTTCTTTGTGTTTACCTGTTTCTACTTCCATCTTCTCATTTCCCTTCTCCCTCTGTGGAGCAAAGGGAGAAGAAGAGAGCCGTGGCACAGCTCTCTCACATGCTTACTTTCTCTGTGATGTCTCTCTAAAACTGGGGGATGGAGAAGGGTGCAATGCTCTTGGCTCAGAGCAAAGGTCCTGCATTCTGAGACTATCTGGTCCTTGTCCTGATGAGCCCTAACTCTTGACTGCTGCAGTTTGTGATGCACTGTGGAGGTGTTTGCTGTGATGGTTAGGTACTTGGGATTTCCTTGTCCGAGCCACAGATTTGAAAGTAATAACTTTTGGCTAAGTATCTCAGAATGATTCCTCTCTTTTCTATTTTTAGCTTTATGTCTTGTTTCATTTTCAAACATGGGAAAACTGTAGTCCATATTTGTTCAATGAAGTAGTGTGTTTACAAAGATGCAGAATGCCCACTTGTGCACCAGTGTCTGTGAGCCACAACATGGTCTAATCACTGAAGTAAATGAAGCTTTTTGGCTTCACATTGAAGTAAAAACCCACCAACCTTCTGGGGGTGGGAACTAAGTAAAAGAAATCAGGAAATGTCCTAACGTGACTTCTCCCAAGCCAGTGGTAATACTCCTATTGATTTCAGTAAGATTTTGATCAAGCCCATCGTGATTATGGTAGGTGATACAGTTAGATTAGATGTAATACATATTCACCTTCTTTTCTGTGAATGCCATGAAGCTGATTATGCTGTTGTTAATCAGGTGGCTTTGTTGGGAAATGCATCTCATTACGTGGAGCTGACAAGAGGCTGCTTCCACTGGGTGCCAAAGCAGGCTTACACAAAAATACCCCATTTGCGTAGCTGGGAAGTACAGCTGTTCCCGTTGCAAATTCTCTCCATGAGCCACTCACTGAGTGGGGCTTGACAGCTGAGAAAACCCCTAGAAACCATGGTGCACACTCAGCACATAGTTTTTAATCAGGAACAAACAGATTTGATTCAGAACTGGAAGTGTCACCCAGACGAGTGTACAAGTATGGAGAAGCTTCTTGCACTTCCCAGGAGTGTTTTATTTAGAAGCACATGAGACTAGAGAGGCAGTTCTCCCATTGTTGGTCCTGACACTTCAGTGCAAGGACCTCGAGCAACAACATGAACGCACGTGCATGGAAATGTCCCGTTGGCTTCTGCAGGATACTGTGACAGTAAGTTTCTTTAGTGCTGCCTGCAGGTGCAGCCTCCCCATGAGCCTCACATGCTGTCGTTTCTGAATTCAGACTGTAAAGGCCTCAGGACTAGGACTGTGCCTTGACTTGTGTCCGTGAGGCACCAGGGACTCTTCTGGCTCCTGTCAATCATCGCAAGAAGCTCAGTGGTATTCATCCAAATTTCTGTTTTCTTTCACAGGAGCTTGAGTTTGAACATGAGAGATTTCTTTTTATTATGTGTGAGAAAAGCTCACGCTGGTCTTAGTGAAAATTTCTAACTTGTGTTGTTTTAAAGGTGACATTTAATTTCTGAGTAATTTAGAGAAAAAGGTACTAAAGAAAGTAGATTCAGGACATGTTCAAAACAACTCCAGCTATGTTACTTCTGAAATTAGCTATTACTTCTCTTCTGACAGGCTGACACTGCAATGTGTTTATGTCTATATGAAGTACCATGTGGGTCTTTCCCTTCCCATGGGGTGGAAGCTGAAATGGACAGCTCTGCTTGGGAGCCCAGAGGAGGGCTCTTTAGGTTGATAGTAATTTTAACCCGATTTGGTGAGCGTGTGTGTGCAGTGCATGTGCTTTCTGCTTTTGTCTGTCTACCCCAATGACAGTCTTTCCTTAATAGTGTTATAACCCTTTGGCCAATTTGAATCAAATGTGAGGATATGGATCTCAGAAATACTAGACTTTTAGAAGTCTTCTGAAAACTAGGAAACTGAGTAGAGGAGAAAGCCCTCTCCTTTTGATGCTGCCACTGAGAGAAAGATTGCATCACCCACACTTACATCAGAAACCCCAAGTGGAAATGCAAATGTGCAGGAAATCAAGCCATTAATTTTGCAGTAAGTTTTGGGGGTTTTCTTATATATTCACCTCCACTTCTGCCATGCTATTGTGCTCTGCTAGAACAAATGTGCTGACTGTGGTACTGCAAGAGGAGACAGGCAGAGCAGTGGCACTGCCTTAGTCTCCTCTCCTTGCCTGCAGATGTGGAAGGATCATTTTCACTCACTGCTTCTGGAGCAGAGGTAGTAGGGTGCTGAGGAATTAGGGACTGGCTCCATTCTCTCACATAGTACAAGCTTTTCAGCCCAAGTTCTGACTTCAGCAGAGTAACTCAACCCCATTAACATTATTAGACACAAACCCTGGGTTTGTCAGTTTTCTCAAGTCAGGCACTCAGCAAAGAATTAAAACAGAAGGGCTGAACCAAGAATTGCTAAATAAGTTCATCAGTACGTGTGTTGGCTGGCAGCTTGACAAAGTGAAGCCAGGAGCTTAGATAGCCCTGTAAGGCAGGATGTAGGAGCTGTAATTGAGAAGTATCACAGAAGCAATTTGGAAAAGCATCTGTTCGGAGTTTGATTTCTGTGAATCATCCCATTCTGCTGGCCTGCTCTGCTAGTCGCCTGAGCTGCTCTTATTTTGCCAAGAGAACAGCTTGACACGCATGCAGCGCCTAAAAATAAAATACGCTTTAAATATTAACATGTTTCAAAAGTATAGATTCATTTACTTTTTCAGAGTAACAATTGCTTAGTCATTCTTTAAGAACATGGAAAGAATTTCATTGAGAGCTGTGGAAGAATGCCATTCATCAGCAGCACAGGTGTTCAGCCATCCCCAAAACTGTCCCGTTCAGCAGACTCTGCTGAAACTCTCCAGACACTGAAACATTGTTCATGATACATCGCTGAATGTTGTTGAACAATTGCAGGCCTGATGCTCGCTCGTGAACCCAACCACCACTATGGTAGGCTGAGACAGGCATGGCTCAGTAAAGCTCTTGAAACTGTTAAAAGTAGCTTTTAATTTGTTTGAATAGCTTCATGAGTTTCTTAGTGTTTGCAATTACGAAAAAGAACTGGAACTGAATGCTGGACCCTGACTGTTAGCTCTTAAAGCAGATGCTGTTTGGTACAAAGACTCCAAATATTTTTTCTGATTTATTGCCAAGTCTGACCTTTTCTCTTCATTCTGGAAGGGAGATACTGAGGAATTTGAAAGCTCCAGGATCCCTGCTGCTGAATTCCGTGTTCTTCTTTGTTTAGCAGTTTCATTAAAGGCTCTGATTTGATCTTTTTCTTCATTCCCCTTCATTCTCTCTGAATTCAGACCCTCTGCTGAAGCAGATGGCTCAGACGAATTGCAGGGACAAAGTGACAAATTCAAAACTGGAAGCTGATTTTTGGAACCCTGCACAGTTTGCAAAGTTATACCTATTGCAGGTAAAGCCAGGGCTGTTTTCCCATTTTTTTTTTTGAAGATTATAACCTTGAGATGGGAACCCATCCTCTGAACATGGGTGGATGGGTGTTAGTAGACTAACCACAGGCATGTGGCAAAGTGGTGAGCATGGGACATGGTAGCCCTTAAGCACTTTCCTTTCTGATGGCAGAGTTGGTTTTGCTTGGTTATTTTCATTTCCTGAATTATTTCTTGAGAGACGAATTCTTGAAAGCTTAGGGAGCACTGAAGCAATTCTTGAGTTTAAGCCTATTCCTCCAAATAGAATAGGTAAAATTTAAAAAATGCAATATTGAAATAATTTTGATTTTTAATAATATGCAAGAAGTGAATGTTGAGAGTCATGAAGGCTGTTTAGAGAAGGCACAGGTGGAGCACTCTCCTCTTGTCAAGCCGTCCAGCAGGTGATTGTGGATTCGTTTCTATCCTCTCGATCCTTCAGCCATTGAAGTGAAAGACAGTTATTCAGACAGCTGCACAAATCCTGAATCAAGTGCTCCTGAGTTCTCCTGTTGCCTTGGCAGGTTGCTGGTCTTTTGCATATTATTATGCAAATATTTGCGTGCATGTGAGAAGGGAAGATCCTGCTTGATTCTACAACAGGTTGTAGAAAAGACCGGCAGGTTCACCTCTGCAGTGCGTTCCACATCCACTTAACAAAAAGAGGCCAACAGAAGACTTTCAAACCCAGATACCTTTGAGGCCCAGGCAGAGGTGACTTTCAAGGGTCAGAATCCAAATCCTGATTGATGGTTTGTTTTCACAGTTTCGGTGGTGTTTTTTTTGAGTTCACAGTCACATGTTCCTGTAGTCTTTCAAAAGCATTAGATCTCACCTGATTTCTGTTGAATCTTATTCCTTTTTGGTGTAAAATACCCTTGAACAGCCTCGTCCCCTATGCCTGTGTCTTTTTCTTCCAATAGCTTACATCCCACTGATTTCCAGTGTGTTTTTCTATATTAGTTCTAGCAGCTGTCCTTTCCTTATGCTATGTGCTATTTTTTTACTCACACTAAGGCAAAGGCCTCCCTGCCTGAATACTGCAATGTTCTCATCAGACCTCGTTGCAGTTCAGCTTCTACCTTTCTTTAAGTGAACCCATGATGCCAGAAACATATGACCCAGGGCCTTAGATCCATTTTTCTCCAGCAGTAAGTACACACAGACATTCTCAGAAAGCTCATCTTCCCATCTGATCTTATCTCCTGCCCTCCTTGACCCCTGCCTCCCATGGAAGTGACTCCCCGCTGCTTATGAGATCAAAGTCATGTTTCTTGAGGACTTCTGGAAACCCCATATTATCTCCATTTGCCACATTTCTGTCCCCTGTCTCCTTTGAATCCCTAATCTATTCCCATCTGTCTTTTCTCCCTTGTTCACTAAATTTGAATTATGCCAGGCTTCTGTATACTCCCCAGCACTATGTGTTGACTCATCCAGTCAATCAGTCCCTCCCCAACTGGAGTACTTCTCTCAGATGCACTTAGCTAGCTCTTCCCCTGCCTTTCCTCTTAACAGGAATGCAGCTGTTGTAATATATCTTACTTTGGGTAATTAAGCCCATGTATTTATATGTGTGTGCATGAGCACAGAGACTTTCAGCACTGTGTAATGATGCCTGCAAACAGATGGTGAATTAGCTGCCAGGGTTTGGGAATCTGTATTCAGGAATGGTAGCTTGATTTGGACTAAATATCCAAAATTTCTTATTTAACTAGAGAAACGGGAATGCAGATAGGAACCGTGTTTCTGCCTGTTTAAGATCTGCATCCAGCAGCAGCCCAGGCTCCTGTTGCTGGGGAGTATGCAGGAGAAGCTCTCTGGAATGTGGCTGTTAGCATATCAAAGTAGAGTAAACATGTAGATGATACCCTACTTCCTCTGCTCCAGTTAATTAAGCCACTCCTCATGTCACATTAGATGGAGAGGATTTATTAATGTGCTGTCATCTAGGAAAGCACGGGTTTGCTGAAAGGGAGGAGTCACGTTAATGGCATAGAGGATGTCATGCTAAACAAAGAGCAGATGTCAAATAAACAGGGTATTTCTTTTAATCTCCTTCTTTGCTGAGGTCTTAGATCCCAGTGCTTTATTGTAAAAGCTTAGAAAATTAGGGCTAGAAAGACCTTCAGGTGGTCTTTTTAATGCATTCCTTTGCTCCAAGGCAAGATCAGTGATACTCCGTGTCACTCCTGATGGATATCTGCTCTATGAGGTTAACCAGTATACTTGTTTCCAGCTTTCCTTAATTACTGTGAATGCCATACCTCTCCTTAGGTATGGTCAGTGTGGTGAATATGCTTGTAATCACCAATCTTTGTTGAATGGCACTGGAAAGGAATGTGATTTTCAAAGATGCCCATTCCAAACCTCTGGGGGTTTCTGAAGGTTGTCTGCTCTTTGCTGGCATAATTCAGTGTTAATAGCATGTCTGGCCTTGGTTAAAGCCTCTTCTAGGCCAAAAAGATGTTAAAATATCTGTCAACTTTCTTCATCTCAATGCATTTAATATCAGAAGTCACCTTTTACTAGCTTGGGTGAGGACTATTATCCCTAAAGTCATGAGAGATCTCAATCTCTAGGGCTTTTCAACTGTCTAGGCAGCCTCTTGTACACTGGGAAAGGCTCTGCTTAAATCATTGGATTAGCACAGTGTAAATCCAATGCAAGTAGCATTAGAATAAGGCTCTTGACGTCTTGAGGAATGTCTGTGTGTGGGCAAATTAGTAAAGGAACAGATAAATGATTCATCCATTAAACTTAGAAAACCACAGAAGTGTTCCCAGGAAACATAAAAGCCTCATAGAAAGACTGAAAGCTAAAGCTGAGAGTTGGCCATGCTGGGGAAGGGATTCTACATGTTCCATTAATTGCTGTCCTGCAGGGCAATTAAACAAAGAGAAAAAGATAGCAAAAACACTCCTTTAAGGTCTAAAGATTTGTAGAATCTCACCTTTGCAGGTTTACAGACATGAGAAGGTCTAACCTCACAAAGGCCTTTTTATCAGAAAGGTTTAGAGTAGGAGCGACTTGCACAGACAAATCCCAACGAGGTGTCAGCTAATCTGTGTGAAAATAGGGGCAGCACATTCCTGCACAGAGCTCAGCGCGGGCTGAAAGAGTCAGCTGAGAAGTTCTGTTGAGCTTCAGTGGTGCAATGGCCCAGATTTGGGAACATCTGCAGGGATCACCATCATTTCACAAAGACTAAGGCTTGAATCTGGCTCTCATAATTAGAGTCCTGGTCTTATGAAATGTTATCCAGGGCCATTTGCTAGACCCTTGGATGCCATAGCAATGAGTATCTTTATGTATTCCCAGTAGCCAGAAAAGTCTTCCATATGAAAGGTATTATGTATTTCATTAATTTGTGCTATTAGGACCTTGTGTTCTAAGGAGCATTACATGATCAGCTCTGGAAACATCACGTTGTGAATATGAGGGTGAGATGTTATTTGTTAGTCTTTCAGGGTGTGTGTAATGAAAATCAAGAGATTCAGAAAGTAACTGTGCTTTGTCTTTCAGCTGTTTATTTTTCTTGCTGGGCTTTGGGGATTCTGACAGCAGTTGTGTATACTGGAAGTGACAGTGTTTTCAGAATTACAGGGAAGATGAGATTTTATTGGGCATTACAGGACAAGAGTCAGTTCTGTAGGGGAGATGTCCAGCCCCAGAGTACACCGAGTTCTGGGAAAGCATGCTGCGTCTCTGCAGATCATGCTGGTTTGGCGACAAAGAACAGAGTTTTATAGAGGTCACAGTGAAATTCAGGGTAAGGTAGATTCTCCAAAGAAAGAAGAGGATTCTGTGATGGTGGGCACATTTGCAACAAGTCGGTGTTGGTGCAGAAAGTCAGGGGCTGATGTGTATTCTCAGAAGTAGTGGTGGCTTCTTCTGTGATCTTACCAGTTATTTGAATGTTGTGTCTTAGCTTGTTTTTCTGTAAAGTTGGTGTAGTACTTGCTGGTTTCTCAGTGAGACGGGGAGGAATAAGCACAGAGACTTGCATACCAGTTTGAAAACTTCATATGAAAACAAATGTGTGCTGCAGAGTTGGAGGAGTGAACCTCACATGCCCTTAGCTAGAGCTTTCTTGGGATTCCCAGGAATCCAGCTCATCTTCTGCCCACAGAAATGGCATGGACTTACCAACGCTCAGAAAAATTCATGCTGGAAACTACTTCCCCTACCTTCCTCCACTAGCTGAAAGCAGGTGAGTTGTATACACAATACACCTGCCTGGGTGGTATTCTAGCTTAAATTCTGCAGCTACTTTTGAGGGCTTTTACTTTGACTATTCCCTTGTTATCTGAGTCCTGCACAGAGAGTTGTATTTGGACCAGTCCGATATTGCCTTATTTCCTCAATATGGTCCAACCCCCTCATACCCTGGAGGGAATTTAAGCCCTCTTCAGGGAGTGGGTGTTCTACCACTCAACAACATCGAGAGAATTGTGAACTGATTTCTTCCCTGGACTCATTTTTGTCTCTTGAATGGCACCAAGAGAATGAAACAGACAGTAGGTTATATTCTGTGTCCTTTGATTAAGTAAAAACAGAGGAAAACCAGTGTCCTTAAAGTCAGTGTAGATTTCTTTCTCAGGCACATAGAGATCAAGCTTATTTCATGTGTCACGTTCCCCTTAAGGGTAAAGGCGTACTTATGGGGACACCTATCTGAAACAGGCTATGACTGACTTCTTGCAGTGCCTGGCACTGCATCAGATGGTCCATGGCATCAGAAGCTCTTCTGATATAAAGATTTGAGTTCAAAATATTGTGACTTTCACTGGGTACAGCACTTGGCATGATTCTTAACTAGTTTTCGTACCTGACTGTATCGCTCTCTTGTGCATTGGAAGGTTGTATTATAATTCCTGTATTTGTGATTCATAATGAGTGTATTGTTTCCAGCTTGGTTTTCATTAAATACAGTGACAATGAAAATTATTGCTAAGGAAAACAGTTTCCATAAGTGAATATTAAATTCTAATGGAAACCATGTTGTTACTGCAAGATGAACAGAAATTGGCATCTAGATGACTATCTAGCATTAAGCCAAATTAATCTGTGCCACTAAAATTGCATGTCTGGCTTTGAATTAGCACATTCTCATAAAATGAAGGAACAGTTCACCCTATTAGCTTCTTCTGGATAATCCCTGTAAACCAAACTTGGAACCAGAGGCTCAGTAGGACAGCCCTGGTAATAACCTTGGCCTCTGTGTTGTACAGGCTGGAGAGGGTCCTTCCATAGATACTGTTCTTTTTTCACCCATATACTGCTGACTTCTTGGGACCACTGTTTATTCAGCTGTAGAACAGGGGTTGTGTTATTACCTATCTTGGAGGCAGTTTAGTGGGTACTTCTTTAATGTTTTTTTTAAATTTTGGAACCTTTTATATGTAGACTTTATAGACGGGAAAAGTATTTTTCATTTTTAAGTATCATAAGCACTGAAAGATTCCCTTGGTGACTGACTTGATGTGTAAATACAGGCAGGGCATCTCTGTCAAACATATCATTGCAACTGAACGGGGAGGCAGAGCATGAATCACTTCTAGGTCTTCCTGGTTTTACTTATATAGGATGTTCAGAGAGGCTACAGGAGTGTAATTGATGGCAATGTGTGAGCTGCAAAAATTGAAAATCATGGGAGGATGAGAAAAACATCAGCTCAACACCAAACTAGTAATGATGGGGAGTGGGAGGTTTGCTCTGTGCATGTGGATACGCAGTGAGTCTCCATCTGTGCCAAGCAGACTTCAGGACTTCAAGTTTGGCTCCCTTCCCAACAGCAAATACGTTGAGAAGAGGAAAGCTAGCCAAGTTTTAATCAAGTGAAAGTTCTGTATCCAGAGGTGGCTGGCAAAAGAAGAGATTAAAGTATTAGGACTGCAATGAAAACAAGACATTAGAGAGTTGAAAGCTGGAGTACCTGGATAAACCACTTGCTGAGTGGATATTCCACAGTCGTCAGAAGGAAGCCCCGCGTGTTTCAAATAGGATGAAATGCGAACCCACGCACTAGAACTGGTCTTCATCCAGCTTTGGCTATCACTGTGGCAAGTATGTAATATCCTAATGCCTAGCTGAGCTGGTAGGATAAATGTAATCATTCCCCTTAGAGATACTGCTAGCAGAGGGCTCATTAGCTGGCAGAAAGGCCAACAGCTGCAAACTGTTTATGTATGACAACTTTTTGGATAAATCTGAGTTTACACAGTTGCCTGTGTCCTAAGGTTTGCTGTGGAAGTGCAGATAGCTTTGCGTGTTCGAACCCAAGCACAGAAGTTATGGACTGTAATTATGCAATTTCTCATGAGAGAAAGGAAAAAACCCTCACACTTGGTAATAGTAAAAATAGTAATTGGCTTTCCTTTCCCTCTACCACTGATGGTCCTGCTTGACTTTTTTGGATATTAAAAATAGATTTCTGGTAAGTGCTGGCAGTTAGGAGTCTATCTGGAAAGATAAGGACTTTTTTCCCTGAAGAAAGCCACTCCCTATAGATTTGTGTATTTGTGGGGTTTTTGTTGATTTATTGTTGTTGTTGTTGTAAAAAACAAACAAACCCCCCAACCCAAAAAACAGTTCTTTTTTCTTTCCTTTTTTTTTTTTTTTCATTTTTACACACTTGTCTCCCAGACAGGGCTAGAAGCAAAACGATCAAATAANCTCTGATCATCTTGGTGGCCCTGCGCTGGACCTGTTCCAACAGTTCCATGTCCTTTCTATGTTGAGGACTCCAGAACTGAACACAGTACTCCAGGTGGGTTCCTCTTAGATTAGTCCCAGCCTGGCAGAATCACAGCATGCCAGAATTTTCACGAAGATGTCTGAATTCCTGAAGTTTCTATTCCAGTTCTGCAGACTTGAAAGTTTCGGATAAAAATCTGGAATTTTACAAGACAAACGGCAGTTTCCATTCATGCCAATGAAGGAAATAAATGATATTAATGCAGCTACCAAGGCATTGTACTACTGTAATTGTTGGTTAAAGGTGTATTTTTCTCTGCATATCAATTATATTGATCTTTGTACTGATTTACAAAAGAGTTGTGTTTATCGTAATGGTTCAGACATACTTACTAAGAAACTGTATTCTCTATGCAGATTGATAGCGTATTTTCTATTTGTGTTCTAATGAAAGAAGTAATGGTAAAATGTATTGGTCCAAAAGAAAATTATAGTCTTAAGAAATAGTTTGATCAAACATATGTATTACAAAACCATCTTTGAGGCAAGCTTTTTCAGGCTTAAAGTATTTTAACAATTTGTTGTAACTGGTTTACTGGTTCCAGAATGACTCTTCATTAATAAGCACTCAACAGCTCGTGAGCTGGACTTCTTACTGAGTTCATCTCATGTACTGCAAAGTTTTCTTCTGTCTGTTCTTCTAGAATTATGGGTTTCCCTCCCCAGTCCACTTCTGTTCCTCTATTGTCTAAGCCCTGGGCTCCACTCCAGCAGAAGTCTTTAATATTGTAACAATAAAGTAAGTTTAGATTTCTACATTTTTAAATTGGTCATTGCAGATATAAAATGGCCCACATAGGGGTCATATTAAGCATTGAAAATCACCAGTGAAAGAAGGTGACTAAGAGTCTGTAACAGCCACAGTCACTTTTCCAGCCACTGGTGGATGCTCAAGTCCTCAGTTGTTAGTTTTCCACCTTTGAATACTGAGGCTTTTAGCAAAGAGCAGTGTTGCTGCCAGTCAGTTGCAGTGGGGATTGGAACTGCTAAACAAAGACTTCAGAAGAATTGTATTTGACATTTTAATTTATATTTAACCTCTTTTAATATATTGACAGAACTCTAGACTATTTTGCTACACCACATCTCCCAAACATGGAAATACTTCCCTCTTCCATCTCCAAGTGACAGCAAATACTGACTCACCCTCATTTTATGAAATTTATCAGAAGTAAATTAGCATGAATCATTTCAAGCTAAATTGTTTGCCTGATTGACCAGTAAGCTTGAGATTCAATACTGTTTTGTTACTTCTCAGTTAAAACCTCATGTGTCAGATAAAACTGGCGTATATATTGGCACTGGTTAAATGGAAGATAAAGGTGGAATAATCAGGCTTAGCAGTAGGGATGAAACGCTTTCAGTTAGAATCCTGCTCTGGTTATTACTGTTGGCTCTATCTAGAACTACTGAAAGGTAACCAAAATATTTCTCTCTATTTAGTAAAAAGTGTATTTCAGCTGAGTTGGGTTAGTTTATTATGAGCTATGTTTGCCTCATCCCCAGGAGGCAGAAGGATCTCCAGGAGCATCTTTGGAGTAGGTGCTAGTTGTGGCACAGGGTCACAACTCCTGTGGGAAGAGCCTGGGCTGAGCAACGCTCATGAGTGGAGGTGAACTCAACTGCCCTCCCTAGATTTCCTTTCTCACTGCTGGGGATCAGGGTTACCAGCAGCCAGTTTTGTCTCCTCTGACAACACAGTGTGCTTCAGGGGACTGGTACCTATGGAGTGGATTAACAATTTGGGATGAAGCATCCTTCCTTCCAGATACCCTGGTTCATGTACTCTGGGAGAAAATGTAAGAACTCAAAAATGCACAAAGGCACCAATTTACAGACAATTGGCTGAGTCACCTAATTGTTCCTTTTTATCTTCTGCGACTCGAATAACTGGTATTTTGCTTCCCTTTAACCAAAATCTGGAATTCCTCTTAATCTCAGACCATCAGATGTTGGCTTTACAATAAACTAACATTCTAACAAAGAGTGTTTTCCTTCTGCCAAAAGTATTCTCAGAAATTGCTGATCCCAAGTAGGGCTGTTATTGGTGAGGGTATTATTATTTGTAAGTCACCATAAGGTAGTGGTAGTAGACATAATTCAGGAGAAAGATCTACTTTCAGAAATCAACCAGAAATGTTTTATGATCTTTAAAAGGAAGAGGAGGCCTGTTCATGGCCTAAAACACACTACAGACACCTGCAGCTGAGACT
This sequence comes from Thinocorus orbignyianus, assembly GCA_013400375.1. NCBI lineage: Eukaryota > Metazoa > Chordata > Aves > Ciconiiformes > Thinocoridae > Thinocorus > Thinocorus orbignyianus. The sequence continues at coordinate 1,925,552 of VXBW01008539.1, read as the reverse complement.
CTGTTCTATGACCCATTTATCAGGCCATCGGGTGTGGGGACTGAGGTTGCAAACTCTTTCTCAAAGTAACATATTAGTTCCTGAACAATTCCTTGACATCCTTATGAATGTTCTGTGAGTAAAAAACACATCAGTTTAAGAATAGTGTGGAAATGCAGCCTTCTGTGATCATTGATTTTAAAAGATTAAATCTCAATTTGATTTCTCACACTTGGTATGAATCTGGCCTTCTGCAGTCAGCGCTTTTAAAAGTAAGCAAATGTTAGTGTCTGATTTCTGCACTGCCTTCACTCTGCTGCTAGTGCTGAATTAAAAGGCTGTTGCCCATCCCTTCATTGCATCCAGAATCCCCCTGGCAGCAAATATCCATATCCATATTGTTGTCAAAACTCATAAAAGAACAGAACTGCCCTTCTTCGAGGTCTAACATTTTATACCATCTGCACCCTGATAACCACAGCTTTGTCAGCTCTGACAGAAAGAAACAAAAAAAAA
>VXBW01008539.1:1791724-1925045 GCA_013400375.1 Thinocorus orbignyianus | reverse complement strand
AAAAAAAAAAAAGAAAGAAAGGAAAAAACAAAAAAGAGATCACGTCTCCATTGAATGATTGTGGCCTACTCATTGAAGGCAGCTAGATCCTAGCTACCCCTGTGTGAGAACAGTATTAGGGTGAGGAAATAGATCTCTTGGTTTCTGTTAAATATAAGCAAATATATGCTGTGAAAAAATTGACAAACATTTGTGGACATTTCCCCTTCTTGCAGCACAGCAGAAGGATATCTGAAGCAGCAGGATGAACTCAGCATTTAGGTTACTGCATGCTATCTGGAACTCATGTGTGCACTCTTGTACTTTTTGTGAGGCTTTTGAGATGTACCCATTTAGCAGTGGAGGACTTGTGTAAATAGAGACATCCTTAGACTCTGTCTTTAATCTTTGTGCAGAACTCCCAGTGGCTTAACTGTGGTTTCTAGGTGTCATCAAAGCCTCATCAGCAGATTGTCCTGTGTGTGGCCTGTGGTGCCACCACAGCGTTTCCAAGTACACCAGCACTTTCTGCAGAGGACAGTCTGGCTGCAGGAAGGGCATATGAGGACAATTGGTTTTCCATAGCAGAAGTTTCATTCCTTTTTTACTTCAACCTACAAGCATTTGTGGTGCCCACACAAACAGGCCTAGAGAGCACCGTGCAAGTGTCTGTGGGATCAAATCCTAAATTCCACTAAGTCATAGTAGACTTCTGCCACCTACATTGGCTTTGTGACTCACCATCAGGAGTTTGCCAGCTTTTTTGAGTCTGCCACTCTTGCTTTCTTTAAGTATGAAAATAAGGGAAAATGTAAGATCTCCTCAGAGAGTCTCTGCTTTTTATATTTGATCCTTCTTCCCAGCTTTATTCAGAACATCTGGAGAACTCCATTTAAATGCTTGTTAAGGCTACTTCACTGCATCTTCTGACACTGTAGTACAGGGCATTAATAGACAAACTTAGATGAATTTTTGAGTCATTATAGACAGCGAAATATATTTTCCAATAAAAGCAGTGAAGCTGAGTGTTTACCTTGTTTCCTCAGACAAAATTATAGATTGATGTATTCAATAGGACGATGAACAAAATACATGATTTTACATGCAAACAACTCTAATATTTTTCATACTGGACACATTTTTTTATCATTTTGGTTGAGTTACTGCCATTTGCTTTGAGTGAATGCACTGTTTCACTGATTCTCATGGGAAGATTCTCTGTGTCTCTGTTGCAGGAATTGCTTACCTGGGAGGTGTCTGCAGCGCCAAGAGAAAGTGTGTTCTTGCTGAGGACAATGGTCTCAACCTGGCATTTACAATCGCACATGAACTTGGGCACAAGTAAGACCTTGCCACTGTAGCATACTTTTATTTAAAGCCATACAAGTGCAGTTACTAGGGGGCATATTGGTTGTGGTTTCATAAATCTAGCAGATTGATAAATAACAATATTTAGGAAGCTTATGTCAATAGTCAATTCAGCACACACAAATCTTTCCATTTGTTCCTCCCCTATTTTCCACTCTGTGTTCTGGTTTCAAGTAACACAAGGAGGCCTCATTCTCTTAAATGACTGATGGTGATAGTTAGGGACAAATTCTGCTTTTGTTTATGCTGTAACACGTGTCCACAAAAACAACATCAACTTCAAAAATCTGTGAACTTACTAAATTTTCTCTGAAGTTAAGGTGTCTACGTCAAGGATTTTAATAGTTAAATGCTTCGGTAATGGCTTTGCCTCTGCATGTGAAGTAATATCTAAAACAGCAGTATTTTGGAAATGCTCTTGAGCAATATTATTTGATCAACAGGAAGAAATCATATAACTCAATGTATCAGTTCAGTCACAGCTAACTAAGACACTTCAGAAAAACAGCAAATAACATGATAATTCGTAGTCAGACAAAAATGTGCAGAATGAGATTACCAGGTACTTTCTTCAGGTGCCTTACAAGAATTTTTAAAGCTGCCTGTAAACATCCCGTGGACAGAAGGAAACCAAATTGACTGGAAGACTCACCTGCATCATCTTAGTGCAGTTAATGAGTTAACCGAAAGGTCAGCATCCGCATTCACTGCTTTCCAGGCTCAGTGTAATATGCACTTACTCATAATACTTACGAGCTTTTTTCCCTTTCCATTGACATCACTCTGGTTGCTCTGTGTCACAGTCAGACTGTGTAAGGTATATAATTAGACCAGGAACAAATTTATATAGGGGCAAAGGCTGTACCTATGGGAATTTCAAGTCCTCCTTCCTTTAGGCTCTCTGGATGGAAGGTGGGATATCCCACCATCGTTCCTTGAGTAAGAAGTTGTACAGAAGCTTTGTCTGCACCCTTCAGGGCTCCTACTGTTTAGGTGTCTGCTCTATCTTTCCTTCCTACAGTAACAATTATTTGACAGCTAAATCAGAACCCTTGTATCATGTTCAGATTCTGGCCAGTCTCATTCTATGACAAAGAATTCTTTTATGGCAATGTATTTCAAAGTTGCATGGAGGATATTTAGGTTACTACCAAAAAATGACAAGACGAAAATGAATCTCCTGTTCACCCTTCAGTGACCCCAAAGGCAGCTGAGCCAAACCGAGGGTGGTTTCAGCAGAAATGAAGGACATTTGGTTTTGATTTTATTGAAATGGCATGCCAAGATGTTAAACTGAGCCTAAACTTAATAACAAATTAACCTGTGGGTAATGTTAAGGGAAATTCAGCACTCATCTTTGGATGGGCCAAGAGCAGGAGGGAAAAATACTTGAGCTGCAGAAAATCCAGCTGTGTAAAAGAGTGAGACTGGTCTGCCCTGGTGTTTGCCAAGTTTCCCAGCAGAGCTGTCAAGCTTCCTTCTAATAATGCCTTGCAAAAAATCCACAACATAAATAGGGAATATAATGCTTTCGGATAGAGCTCGCCATCTCTGCAGAAAATAGCAAACTCCATTTTCTTTTCTGAGTGTAATTTTGGTGGTAAGACCATAATGTCCTTTCTCTGCTGGTCTTCTTTACCTCCATCTTGGAAAACTGTTTCAAGAGGCAGATATGAAATGTCTAAAGGAGTTGACAGAGGGTGGCTTGGGTTTAGTCCCCTGGAGGATCTGGACAGTAAGTGTGCTATTGTGCAGAGATTATTCTTCTTCGGGAGAGCCGTAGATCCAGTTGTAGGGAGAGATGGAGAGCTTAAATGAGGATTGCAAGAGAAGAAGGATAAACGACAAAGGAGACTGCATTTTCTAACAGAGCTGCCTCGTGAGCCACTTTACTGAGAGAGAAGAAACTGGAACAGGGTCAGGCAAGAGAAACAGGGCAGAATACTTGGGTTCTAGAGGGGCTTAGAGGGTCTGTAAGAGCCAGAATAGAGACCTGGCTGGGGAATGTAGCTCTGAGATGGCAGGTGAGCCAGGAAGGCTTCAACTGAAAGAGCCAGCTGGGTTAAGTTAGGAAAGCTGCTGGCAGGATTCTGCTGCCACAGGTGTTTTGGGGACACGTTCAAGTTAACCTGTTTCACAACGACTTGCAGTTCTCTATCACATACTGGAGCAAGCTCTCAGACCTTCTGCCCCTTCTTCCCTTGCTTAAGCCCAGCCTTGAGTAGGGAAGTGATGGTGCCTCTGTACTTGTCACTGGTGAGGCCTCACCTCAAGTGCGGTGTTCAGTTCTGGGCCCATCACTACAAGAAGGACATTGAGATGCTGGAATGTGTCCAGAGGAGAGCCACCAAGCTGGTGAGGGGTCTGGAGAGCAAGTCATGTGAGGAGAGGCTGAGGGAACTGAACATGTTTAGTTTGGAGAAGAGGAGGCTAAGAGGAGACCTCATTGCCCTCTACAGCTACCTGAGAGGAGGTTGTAGAGAGGTGGGTGTTTGCCTCTTCTCCTTAGTGATTAATGTCAGGACCAGGGGAAATGGTCTGAAGTTGTGGCAGGGGAAGTTTAGATTAGATATTATGAAGAATTACTTCACTGAGAGGGTGGTCAGGCACTGGAACGGCCTGCCCGGGGAGGTGGTGGGGTCACCATCCCTGGAGGTATTGAAGAAGCATGTAGATGTGGCACTTCAGGGCATGCTCTAGTGGTCGGGATTGTTGGGTTGGGTGATTTGTTTTTGAGGTTCAGGGGTTTTTTTGGGCGGATTGTGGTGGTCTTTTGTTGACCTTACTTGGTATCAGACCTATCCATACTTGTCTGGTTTTGATCTGCAACAGGATGCTCTGAGCAGTCCTGTTTCAGCATGTCTTGTGCAAATAGAAGGATTATTTGTCAGCTTTGCCTATAAATTTCTGACTGTGAAACGTAAGGAAATGTATTGCAGAGATGAAGACAAAGCTGACATGAACTTCAGGTTTAAAAATAAAAACTAAGGAAAAAAGTAGGTGCAAGTTTCTTATTTTAAAAAGAAAAAAATAAATCCAAGCAAAACTACATCCATATTAGAAAAATAATTCATTTTGGAGAGCCATAACTGTGAGCTTTATTGAAGGCTGATTTCCTTATGAATGTAGAAAAGCTGAGATTTATTACTTCTTGCCCTAAGACTAACAAATGTATGTGAAGATCACAAGTCCAGTTTGGCATTCAGATAGTTTCTGATGTAGACTTTGGAAAAAGTGAATGGATTACTAATTGATGTGTCAGATTCCTAATCTGTCACTAATGTCATTTGGACTCACTGCAAAAAACACTCTTACGGACAGCTGCACTGGGAAAACAGAGACATCATTAAATGGGTCCATTAGGGTGGTGCTTATAGGTTCTGTAAAAGTTCATCTTCAGGTTTAACCTATGGAGTTGTTGTTGCTTGATGATGAGATGAGTGATACAACTTCTATTTCTTGTATTTATATCTTCAATTCTGGAGTGATAATTTTGGTCCGTGGACCAAATTTAGACATTTAGATAGGTATTTAGATACAATTTTTCCTACAAAGAGTCCAGGAGAAAAAAACTGCTGTTACTAAAAGGTTATAGGCAGGGTACAGACCGCTGAGTATGCGACAAGGCTTCAAATCAAACTTCTTACCATACAAGACAGGACCCTCAGCAGGCCTCGTTCCTTCATTCAGCATGGTCAGTAGTGGATGTCTCTTAAAATAACACACTTCACTGTAACCACAGTTAGTTGGGTTTTATCCAGGGATTGCTGGATGGAGAACTGTGTTCTGACCTATATAAAAGGGAAGACACAATGATCGCAGTGGTGGTCCCCGAAGTCTTATAAAGTATAAGTCCAAGGTCTTCATACTACAAAGAGCTTAATGTGCTCAACACTTTCTTACTCTCCTTTTTCCTCAGAGTAGCAGGGCAACTCCATCAGTAGGAGCTTGAAAATGCCTTACTGAATCCTGAATGGTCCTTCTCTCCTTCTGCATGAGCTGCACCAGTGTGAAGTTGATCTGAGATTCATACCCCAAAGACCACCCTGAACAACTGTGACTTTCAGAAAAATAGGGCCACTCCCCTCCACCCCAGTTCTCTTTTTGCCTACAGCAGTGACATTGTTACCATTTTCAAGTCATTCTCCAAAGAAAAAGGCAAATAAGTTTTTTAAACAAAAGCTGGGATTCATCCTTATATCCGTTATCCCCTAAATGAAGCGGGGGAGCTGTAGCCAGTGGTTTTTCCGGACAACAATGCCAGCTTTGTTGCCATTCCTGTTTCTTTCAACAGCCTTGGCTTTCCTGTTGTGGAATGGGGGGAGGGCTTGGGTGGGTAGGGAAGATTCCCATTCATGAGCTAGCAGAACCTGGCACTGCCTCGATGGTGAGAGAATAGCTGGAGGTGGTATGGCTGGAAGCCTCGCCGTGTCAGATGCCCTTAAGAAAGTGAATCAAAATCTACTGACAATGAGCAAGTTGCAGTCTGTTGCCAACAGCCTGAAACCGCATGGCCTCAAAATTGAAGCTGAAACAGATGAGGACAAAAATGAGTCCAAAGGTAAAAAGCCTATAGTGTACAAAGCAAAAAGCTCTGGATTTGGAATCAGCCAAGAGAAGAGTTTAGAACTGGCAGATTTCTGTCCAGCATCATTATTTCCTTTAGACTTTAAGTCTTCGTAGATGTAGCTGGGTTAAAACGGTGCATAATTACTTGCAGCATAATTAAGTATGGCCTTTGTGGTGTGTCGCAAGCAACAGTGGTGTTGCAGGTAAGGGAAAAGCACTTTCTGGATGTTCCCTCCCTGATCTGTCTAGTGTAGCACCCAGTAGAGAGAGTCTGTCATGCACATAAAAGCAGAATGTGAAAATAGAATCGTAGAATCATAGAATGGTCAGAGTTGGAAGGGACCTTAAAGATCATCAAGTTCCAACCCCCCTGCCGTGGGCAGGGACACCTCTCCCTAGAGCAGGTTGCTCAAAGCCCCGTCCAACCTGGCCTTAAACACTTCCAGGGATGGGGCATCAACAACTTCCCTGGGCAACCTGTTCCAGTGCCTCACCACCCTCACAGGAAAGTAAAATACTACAGGCTGAGGGGGAATGCGTCTTGAGCAGATCCAAGAGGTACAGAATAATGTCCTGTGACAGCTTGCACTGGCAAAGGCAGGTCAGTGTGGTGCAGGCACACAAGCTTAATTCCTAAGAACCAAACAGGAAATTAACAGTCCCCCTTCTCCCCTGCCCTGCAATTTATAAAGCTTCGGTCATAATGCGTTTTAAAAATGAGAAGTTTCATGTGGAAGCTGAGGACCACCAGAGTAAATGGGAGACTGATCTGAGCAGGCAGGTAGTGCTGCAGAGCACGCTTTGCTGATGTAAAACTGTTTATTTTTCTGAAGCAGTCTGCTTTGTAATTCCAGGCCGTGCAGTGCTGGTGGCAATGGAGTCTGCCAGCCAGAGCATGGCAGGGTGCAAGGGGAGCAGTTCTTGGAAACAATATGAAAACGGAGGGACCTCTGCTATGAATACTCTCATTTTATCCTGAGATTATAATGTTTAGGTGCAGGAGGTAGGGGAAGAGAAGTCATTTTGAAAGAAAAATAATCCCAAACCCCCTCTCTGTCTTCTTTGCAGCAGCTCACCATAGTCTAGTGGTGAACACACACCTCTACCAATGTAGGTAGCTGAGTGTAGTTCGCTTCCTCGCTAACTTTAAACATTACCCCTATTTTTCAGAAAAACTCCCATCTGGATTTCTTCTGCTGCTCTGTGTGGCTCTTTTAACCATCTGCCTTGTAATGATGGCAAATGTGAGGATTTCTTCATAGCTTTTGTAAAGAGCTGGTTTTTAAAAGTATGAGCAAAACAACCAGTAGGATCCTAGAGTGTTACGGTGCTGACAGGTGAGATCAGCCACAGAAAAGAAGGCAGACCTTGCAACTGCGGTTTGAAGCGTAGCAGAGGCAGAGTTAGTCCCACATTTATCAGGCAGGTTCTGCCTGACCTGAATTTTCTGTGGAATGTTTTTCTTCATCGCTATTGCAAAAGTGCACGAATTAATTGCCAGGAAGCAATCTATCCCCGGATTACTTCTTACCTCCCAAAAGGCATTAAAACCAACATTACTGAAGTTGCGGAATCTAACATGTAGAAGCACCAAAATCTCAGTTTCGGGGTTATCTGGACAACTTCAGTTTTAACTCTAGACCCTCTGTCTTGCAAATTAGGCCAAGCATCTATGCACAGGGTAGTATTTCAGCATGTAGTTAAAGACTCTGGTTTACACGTGCCCACAGGCATCTTACTCACTCCTGTGCGTGAATGTTTTATTAGAGGGACTTTGCAAAGAGGTGCCCATCCTGTGGGCCTGTAGGGTACTAGCCGTTTACGTGATGGCTCAGGGATGTAACCTGTGGCTGACAGGATCTGTCTTGCAACTAGATATACCTCTCCAGTGGCGTTGCTGGCAGCTTGGATGCAGACTCTGTCTTGTGGTGGAGAACTGTGGTGCAGTTCCCTGTGTGCCTTTGTAAAACCCTGTGTGGCTGTTTTAACCACACTGCCAAAGACAATGTGTTGCAATTACTATGTCTGTGTTTGTAGGGGTTGGAACTAAAGGTCAGTTGGATCCCAAGGAGCCAGAGGCAATCCCATGCAAGCTCTGCTCTAGCAAGCTCAGGTACTAGTCACTGTGTTGCTGCACCAAGACTTCCCAAGTAGTCTGGGTAGTTTGCTACTGCCTCAGCTATACTCTACAAGTACCAGCACTCTCCATTTTAAATCTCCCAGGAGTATGTCACTGTTCCTGTATATTGCAGTTGCAGGATTCCTGGGAGTGACTGACTGCCGTGTAGATGTACCCTGAGGCAGGCCAGAAATGCTGGCAACAGTCTGTACCCACCCTGGAGTTGCTAATTTTATTTTCTGCCATTTGTGTTGTAAATCTGTTGTGGAATGTCTCTCTCTGTTCCCAGGCTCCCTTTTCTTGTTCCCCTCCTCCCAGGTTTCATTCTTCTTCCACAGATAATTGCAAGCACATTTTCAGTTAAGTTGCTCTTCTCTGTACAACTCCAGAAGGACATAATGGAACACTATTTCGTGTTTGTACATCAGAATCATTGTGATCTAGTCAAAGCAATTATTTAATAACATATTCTGGTTTGGAGAAAGAACTAGGTATATCCTAAAATGTTAGGAGATGCTTCTTCCACTTTTGGTAACAATATGGAGAGGTCTGTTTTACACCCAAAAATTTATTATATACCTTAGTAGCTTGATAATAGCTTCCTGAAAACTGTGTCCTAAGTTAGGCAAAAGGAAGCAGAGATCAAAGACAGACACAGATCTAAACATTTGTAAATCAAAAAAAAAAAATAATCAGAGGACACTTCTTCAGGTATGAATGGTTTGACGTGAGGAAGAGGTAGCGATGAAGAACCACTAAACAGAAGGTGTATTTACCCGACATAATGCAGTACATGATACCACAGTAAATTAATTTGAATCCTAGAAGTAAAATATCCCTGTTGTGTTAACCTTGTCTGGGCAAGCTGAGTTTACAATGACACTGGGATATCACATAGAGGAAAGTCACATAAAGAAAATCACATACAGACCAAACATAGACAAAAAGAAGATTGGGAAAGAGAAACGGAGAGGTTCAAGTAGTAGCATCTGCCAGAATCTGGATAATAGGCCTGGTTTGGGGTGGCGTTTTTCAATTTTATGTAAAACTGCAAGATAGTTACAGGTGTGGTTACTGAACCTGCTTATCCTGGCATGGTCCCTCTATCATTCATTTCTTTTCTCACCCTTGTATCTTCCAACTTTGATAGTTTATTTACAGTATTGGAATATAACCACATTGGAACTGGGCATGGGAATGTCCACCTCCCATTCCTTTCTGGACACCCATGGCAAGCATTAGTGTGGTTCTGGGCAAGGGTTTCTATGGTTTTACTCTATGCTTTCTGAAGGATTCCTGTGTAATCCCTAGTGAAACAACATTCTCTTGCAGTCTCTCTAATTTCTTTGTTTTTGAGCATCTTGTACAGCTTTACTTAACATAATAAAACTGCACTAAGCAGGCAAGTGACAGTCATTTAGAAACTCTCAGACAACACAAGTTTCACTTAATCAATAGCTTTGTAGCTTTGCCAACTGCCTCTTTCTTTTTGAAGGCTTATTCTGCTGAGTAAGCCAAGGCCATATTAAATAGCTGGGCCACACTGATTTGGCAAATCTTGCACATGCTTCCTGCTACAAGGGTTCTGGTTTCATACTTCATTGGCTTTGCTGGCAACAGCCTCTTGCACCCAGTGACCTAAAACACAGGGACAGTACAAGTCCCCATTGTGCAACCTCTACACTGCACACCAACACAGGAAATATTAGGTTTGCAAGTACCATTTACCAAATAAGATTTTTTTTATATATACAAAGGCAGCAATCTAGCTGAAATATTTACTTTTCCACTAGCAGTTGGGTTCCAATAGCCTGTAACCTACGCTGTCTGCCTGGCCTGCTGAGTTCAACAGGTTCCAGGTGAAAATGACTGCAGAGCTGAGGAAGGTGATAAATCCCAAACTGTCACTTGGAAAAGCCTTTGATAGTAACTCAGCAGCAGCAATGCCTGGAAATGTTGTTGCCTCTAAAATGTAGTTCCCTTTACTGATATGTCAGTGGAAGGCTGCACTGTAGTGAAACAAGATTGGCTGCCTTTTGGCCAACAGTTGTGTTGGGGAATAAAATTCAGCAAAAAGAGTTTACTAGACAAACTAAATAAACAGGCCTTCTTTATTCTCGCTGATCCCTTTCCATTTGCAAAATCCTCCCTACATTGCATGCTGGGCCTCTTTCCATTGCTAGATCCAACCCAGCAGGGTTTTGTCATCTATGTCTTTAATTGAACCCCAGTTTCCAAAAAGAGAAAAATAATCTACAGTTTTCTGCTTTTGTTCTTGTTTAGGTAAAACAAATCAAAGCAAAAGGAGTCTGATCATAATGGTTTGTTCTCATGTAAATTTTCCTTCTTACTGGCCTCTAATTAGCTCAAGGCTTAAAAGTGACTATTTTTTCCTATACTTTCTTTCTCTGCTCTGAAGTCCACCAAGATGCTCATTTTGTATGCCAGATCTTATGCACATGTGACACAGCTGGACCTTTCAGAAATTTCTGATGTTTACCCCCTGGTAGCTGACTCTAACCTGCCAATGAGAATCCAAAGCCTGCCTGTCTCTTCCATCTGCTGCCAACTGGGCTCCCTTCCTACCACCCTGTTGTTGGCCAGCATCACTCCAAAGGTAGCTAATAAAGTGCCAGGTTTCTAATCTGGCATTTTAAATATTCATTTTAATTATACACATTAAAACTAGACAGGATAAAGAAATGCTCCCTGGAAACAGTTTCCTTCTTAGTTTAGGTAGTCTATACTTAGAGAAACTGCCTGTCCTTGAAAATCACAGCGTACTTTCTGTCTCTCAAGTACAACTGCTTGCACCTTTCAATGGGTTAATTCTTTCCTGTCTTGTACTTCCTTTGTCTCAAGTAAAGCTGCTTGCTATATAACGTGGGATAGTTTTAGCCCAAGAGGGCAGAACTCTTCCTTAGTAGCCTTTGTGAGCCACCGTGGTCATCAATGATCAATTTTTGATTAAAATGCAGATTGCCTGGGTTTAGTAGCTTTAAAGTAATGTGGCACACTGGATTTTCCTACAGGAGTATTATAATATGGACTGTTTTCTGTTTGTCTGCACAAACATCAACTCACATATACTCGTTTCAAGTGTCATCAGCTCTACTGGGTATATTTTTTCTCCCCCTTTCTCCATTATTTCACCCTGTTACTGACACCTTTTCAATACTAATCCAGGTATAGTTTTATAGAATGGTTAGAGAAGGAAGGGACTTCAGGTATCATCTAGTGCCAACCCCCCTGCCATGGACAGGAACATCTTCCACTAGACCGGGTTGCTTTGATACCAAGCCATAATTTCTGTTTGATATCAAGTTCTCTCTCTACTGATCGAATGAGTGAGACTAAGTAAGATAGCGTGCTGAGCTTTTAAATTTGTTTATGGATGGATAAGACCAGATGGTTTTGGGATTATGAATTATTTTCCCAGCTGCACCATTATGAAAAACCCCAAGAGTTTAGGGAACTGGAAAGTAAGAGGAGCATTACTGGAAACAGAGTTTCCATAAGGATGGGGAGCACTCCTGAGCGATGGAAGTGGCTGTACAAGGGTACCACTGAAAAGGCTGTGTACTTAGAGCAAATGTCTTCAGCTGAACTATTGCAGACTCATTTATTGCTGTATCATAACTGCAATTAACGCAATTGGATCATACGTTTCCTGTGCAACATTTTTTCTAGACAGCTTGTTGGGTTTGTTTCTAATTCTTGCAAGCGAAAAAGTGCACGCAGGCTTCTTACTGCCCACTACACTCCTCTCATTTTGGTGAATCAGTGTAAGAAAGTCACATAGGATTAATTTCTTCTTGAACAGAATGTGCAAGCCTGCAGTGATTGGCAACACAGACCAAGAGAAAAAGAGGCTGAAATATATTTCTTTCTATGAAAAGGACTTTTGCTGCTCTGGGAAACGTATCCACTGGCTTGTCTGGGGACTTGAGAAGCCTCCACGCTGGTAGAATTACATATGTTACAGTTACTTCACACCTCTTTGTCTTTTGATGTTGGCCATCTCCTCATTCCCACCTCCAGGAATGGAGAATTTATCTCCCAGTGTGGAGAAGACAGCCGGCATTCCTGACTCCTACAGTGCACTTCCCAGGCTGCCCTGTTCCCTCCGCGCTCGGCAGTGGGTGGCTTCCTGATGGACTCGACTGTGGGACATCTGTGGTTACTTGTGTTGCACATATTTGGCAAATATGCTCCACCGTCTCTCTGGTCTCCTTGCATTTTCTTTTAAGAGTGTCTCATGTTGTATCTCTTCATTCAGGTTTGACCCTCAGTCATTAATGTAGTTGACTGGAGGCTTTCACTGGTTTCACAGGAGTTTTAGAAAAGCCCACTCGAGTGATTGCATGCAAGAGCTTCCCCTTGGGTTGCTGACACTTTGGGTGACAGACCCGTCAGCCGTTCTTACTGAGCTTTTGTCTTTCTTCCCTAGTGGGTGGGAAATCCCACCCAGCTATCCCAGGGTTTTGTCTTTTTTCCATGCTACAATTTATATTCCCTTTTCATCTTCTGAGGAAATGCATGTCACATTTTCTCAGGTCTCGTTCTCACCCACTCCAGGCAGTGCTGAAAGCAAACAGCTTGTTACCCTTCAGCATCTTACTTGTGTGATGCACGAGGGTGCTTTCTGCATACAAACAGCTGCAGACGGAGCAGTGCCTTTCTTTGCCCACCACTGTTTCATTCATGGTCACTGTGCTCCTTCTTCAACAATTCCCTGTTTTCTGAAATCAGACTGAAGGAAGTAAGAAACCTTTTTTATGTACAGGAAGTAGATTAAAGCTTCTGGAGGGGAAGGAAACAGCTTAGTGCATACATTTTCATGCAGTTGTTACCCTTTGGTCCTCAGATAACTTTATTCTTTCCTTAGGGTCACAGCTTAGCTCTGATCATGACAAGTAGCCAGCATCTCTTCATTGATAGCCTCATATCTATCTTTGCATCTTTAAAAGTCCTTCTTCAGAGTGATGGGATTCTGACCAGCACAGGACCCTGCCTGTGCTGGGAGAGTTGGTACTGAATGGTTTACACTGTGCTGTGTAATCACATAATCACAGTCCTTTCTGATCCTGAATTCTTACTACTGGAGCTACTCCTGTTGACAGCTCTCACGTGTAGAGATTTGTGTTAGATACTACATGGGACATGGAAAGGTGCAAGCATTAAGATCAGAAAGAAGAGTGTTTTCTTGGGGTAACGCTACCTCTTCAATGTGGAGTTTTCACAAAGTTTATTTTGTATTTGGTGGAACACTCCTTTTTTTGCGAAATGGAACATTCTGCATTCTCAGAACCTGATGATTCTTACCAGAAACACTATGAAGGCTTTTCAGGAAAAGCTTGCTGGGCCCACATCCTACAAATTAGATGCAGTGGAGGCAGACCATTGGACCAGTCAGTGTTTAGTCGTGTTGCAATTGGATTCCTGCATCTTACCAAAAGTCTTGGAATACATCAGTGCCTGCCCCACTGTGAATCAGCCCCTCTGCAAAAGAGGCAAGGATTCTCAAGAGAGAATTGCATGAGCAAATGTCCACTGGAAAAAGTAGTCAGTAGTGTGAGCATGTGATGTTATTGCTGGGGAGAAGATCATAAGATGATTCACCCTGTTCTTTGTGGTCCTGGTCTAACTTCCATCAAAGGGACTGTTACTGATGTCAGTGGTGTTTGGCCAGCTCTCTTACAGGTGTCTAGGATCACACGGGCAGCAAGCCTTCAGATGTTTAGATGTTTGAGCGAGTAAAAGGCCACACTGCCTGTTCCTGCCATGTTAGTCTCCCGTGCACTGTCTGTCCCTTGCGGCACAGGCTCATACTTGCTGCCTTCCAGATTCCATGGCAAAAGAACTAATTCTTTTTAAATGAAAACCATATCATAAAGGGCTGGATCTGTCATGCAGCTGAATAAACCACAGCTTTCCACCCTGTTATTCACTATAGGCGTTCGTGTGTTCTCACTCGGTGTTGTTGACTTCTTGGCTGCTTGATGAGTAGATAACCATATAAAATATCTGGTTACTTCATTATTGGAGAGTGACATAAACTTGGTTATGAAAACAAGAGTCCAGTAGTCATGACTCCCTTTAAATGTTGTCTCTTCTGATAAAAAAAAACCCCAACCAATAGCTCAGCAGCCATGCTGTTCTAGATAACATTATGTACGCAATGACTGTCTTTGATTTCTTCAGATGTTTTAAGTAGGGTCATCTCCCTCTCTTCATCACAGCTTCCCAAAGTACCTCCTGACAGCTTCTGAAATAGTCAAGTTATATTTTTTACTGTGTTTACGTGTTTGAAAAGCATGAGGTGAAAAAGCCTGTTTTCCATTAATCCAACAGTCTTAGTGACCGTCGGTTTTCTAAGGTTGCCCAAGCTGTTTCCTTGCTTCCTCCCATCCTCAGCTCACCTCAGCATTTGTTAGTTTGCCCTCCATACACACCTCACTTGGACTCCCTCCTGACCCCTCTGGCTGTCTCTGCTTCTCTTTGGTTGCTTTGCACACGCAAGCCTTCGTAGATCACTCTCTTAAACTTACTGTCCTCATTTTGCACTGCAGTTCCTGTTATAATTCCAGCTCTAATGAGCAACCCCATTTCACTTCTGCCTCTCTTATGCCTTTTATTCTCAACTGGTTGCAAACCCCATAACTTGCAAGATATCAGCATTTTATATTGAAATGTTAAACATGTTGAACCAGTTCAGAAGTAGGCATCTTTCCAGTGATGCAGCTTCAATTTCAAACAGTAATAAAAATTCCTAACATTGAGCTCGATTTGGGACTGGACGGCTCACAGGCTTGATTATGTGATATACTGTCTCCCACTTCTAAGTTGCTGGTTCAAATCCAGCCCAAGTCAGTAGCTGCTGAGAACTGTTGATGTACGTTCTCTGCTTAGTGACCTGTATTGATTTGAGTTTAATGGCCGTGTTTAATGTTCTCAGCTGTCAGCCACACACCCTGCATAACCTCCTTCCATACCAGCATCTTCCTTTGTGGTTGAGATTGGATGGGCTATAGAGACGGGATTCCCTTCTCAGCTGGTCACAGAGACCCGATAGGAAGTGGGAGGTATTTTGTCCTTCAGTTATGTCCTTTGTGTAGATAAACAGATGGCATTTGTGCCCACAACATGTCTAAATAAGCAACTTTCATGGGCCACTGTCATCCTGCCCACAGTGTCATGTCAGAGCGGACAAATTACAGCTCCTCTTCTCCCCTCCCTCTCACACTACGCGAGGGTGTTGTCCAGTCTGCTCTCCCTTTGCATTTATACATTTCCCGTGGGGTTTAGAAAGAAATCTTGTGCTTAATTCCACCTCTGCAGTTAATGCTGATTACGTCTGGGTGAGTTAATGGCAAGCAGGGTCACAGGGGATGACTTCTCCCATATGCTCTTGGAGAAGGTCAGCAGTGACCTACCTTGCTGTGACGTGCAGCTCCTGGTACTGCATTGTAACTCTCAGCAATTCGGTGTTGCCTTGCAGAAACAGCCTTTTAGAGAACTTCTGCAGACTGAGAGCTTCAAGAATGTGCTTAAAACCTTAGCTTAAAACCTTAGTGGCCCAGCTGAGCTTTCACTTGGAGCAAGAGGTCACAGCCTTGTATCCCTGTCTGCATTTAGGACATTGCTGTAGTGCAGTTCTTCAAGTCCCTGTTGGTCTGCAGCGCAAGTGGCTCCAAGGAGCTTTTCCTTTTTAATGTCTTGCCGAGCTTACATGTTGCAGCAGTTTGTGAGTTGGTTCTTCAGGAAAATAAAGCCTCTCCCTTGGATTTCTCTGTCTGTAGAAGTGAGAGACAAACCACTGTCCTCATTTCTTTTGGTAGCTGGACAGCCTGGCTCTTCTTTGGAGAAGTGGTGACTTTGAGGTTTGTGCCAGTTGTGTGGAAAGCAATTGATTGTGTGTTGTGCAGAAGTTTAGTAAGCAGCTGGGGTGACAGCCAGGCCATCTTGGGTAGCCTTGTTAGTCCTAAGTGTCAGTCGTTTCTAAAGTGAGCTGGTGTTTGACCCACCCTCAATTATTTGCAGACAAATTGAATGGTTTGGTTTTCACAGGGAAGCTATGGAGAAGCTCTTACTAACAGCCAGCTGAAGGGCTTACTTGAAATAGAGGGTTTGTAGCTCATAATCTTTCCACTTTTGGGTGTGGTTTTTTCCTTTCACTTGCCACCCTCTTTCTGCCTTTTTCTGAAGCAAATCTATTCTTTTACTGTTCACAGTATTTTCTATCAAACTTTCCTTTTGCCCCTACTTCATGGATTTCTCTGACCAGCAGGGGAGTGCATGATGATAATCCTGGGGATTTCTCAAGTGGTCTGTTACCAACCACAGTTACAGCTGTTGAAAAAATTTAAAACATCTCCTAAATCAGTTTCCCTCAGCCCTTGGCGTCATCCTCAAACCCAGATTTGGGACTTTTAAGAAGAAACCTATTGAGAGTCGTAGTGACTCTGATGAAGATTTGTGTACATGACCTTCAGAACTTGGAGGTGCAATGCACAGTGCATTGAAGGCAGTAGGAGGCTTTCCACGGGCTTTGGTGCTCTTTGGCTCTGGCTTTCAAAGAATAACAGGAAACATAGGAAAATGCACCAAGGGTAAACAAAGCAGTTTAGTTACATTAACTGTCTAGAGGAGAAGCTCCGCTAATGACTGAAACAAACAAAGCAAGTGCATTTATTTAGCATTGCTGTGAGAAAACAAACGGCTGTTAATTGTATTTAGCTAAAAAAGGTTACACAAGAAATTGGCCAGCACAGGCCCAGAGAGTAATTCTGGCATCCTGACCCAGTTCTGATTGCTGCATAGACTCCGACGAAGAATGGTGTCCTGGAAAGGAGCAGATGATTCAGAGAAGCCAGGGCATTGAGAGACTGCATACTCTTTTTTATTCATAGCAATCCTGCTTTAAAGTCTCATTCTACCAAAAAAAAACCTGACCCAAGAACAACCATCATCAAAGAGATCTGTTGTCGCTGCCTCCCTGTGACTCCTGATAAAATTTGCCTTGCTGTGATTATGTTAACGGTCAGAACTCAGACGGGTCAGTCAGCTTGTTTCTGGACTCACATATGATGAGCAACAATAAATATGCTGCAGGACTCCGGTGACGCCTTAGTGTCTTTGACTGATAACTAATGCATTGTTTATATTAGAAAAAAAGCTGGAGTGTGAAACCAGAGTCCTGTTGTGCTTAGTCTGAATAAACACAGAATGAAAGGAGTTTAAGGGCTGACAGTCTAAGCTGTTCTTGCTTGCCTTTGTGGAATCTCATTGTCTTCAGGAGAATGTGACGAACCAAAGGCTGAAATCTACTCTGTGCTTAGAATGGAGGTAGTGGCTGTGGTAGTAACAGCACAGTGTGAAATCAGGCCCTGCTCATCTGATACGGCTCTGCTGGCTTCCTGGTGTAAAAGATAACGTGCAGCATGTGTTCACTGCTCCTGATAAAATAGATAGTCTTGATTTGGAGAGTCCTGAGGACAGTGGGTTAGCAGGGTAATGGAGTGCCATTTCAACATTCCTGCTTCTAATCCAAGAGCCATTCTTATCAGCTCTTTTTTCAAGATCTGTTCACGTTAAGAATAGAACTCCTTCCCATGGCAGAATATATCAAGAGACTGATTATCTGCTTCTAATTCCATGTGAACTTCTGAGTAGCAGGTAAGATTAGATGATCACAAAGAAAATGCAAAGTCCTGAATCAGTGCTTGCACTGCTGTTCAGTGCAAACACATAATGCTCTGTCCGATTTATTCCTGTTGAAAGGAAGGGGACTATTCATTAGTGAAAAGAATCAGCATGGCATTACGTTTACTATGTGTTTAGGAAAAACTGATCCCTTTGATGTAGCTGGAGACCCTTGAACTTCAGAAAAGAATGTGTTAGCATGCTAGGGTATGCCTTAGTCCTGCAGGTCATTTAATCCTTTCCTCAAGTGAGTCATTGTAAGGTAAAGTAGATGCTGGGAAAAGTTCTGTACTGCCAATTAAAACAGGCTCCAAAGGTGTTGCTGGTTTCATTCTACCAGAAACTCATCACAGAGAGGCCAGTAGGGGTTGTATACCTTGAGGCCAGGTCCCTGGCTAATACAAACTGGCGTGGTTCTTTTGACTTTTCTTTATACCAATAGCTCAGGCTCAATTCCTTTATGCTTATGACTTTTTAAAGTATTTCTGTTAAGAAATCAGGTATGATTCAGAAAGCTGTTGATTCCCAAACATGTAACAATTGAACGAATTTCAGAAGAAGCCTGTAAATAACTGAGATATGAGTTCTGACTCAGTCTTTATAGAGAATACTTTCTATCTGCCTCAAGCACCCTTGCAAAATCAAAGCTGAGTAATGAATGTTAGCCTCAGCATTTTTCCTAGGCAGACATCTTTCATGAGGTCAGGTTTAAAGTAGGAATGTACTAATTGGTAACCATTACCCTTGGTGTTTGCCAACAAAAAAATACCACTTTCAGGAAATCTAACAAAGAATAAATGAAGTAAATCAGAAAGCTAAGGCATTTCTTAATTAGCAACTCTAGACCAAACACTAGTCTTTTGTGGAAGAGATAAAATCAGGGAGCCTAAAACACTTTGAAAGTCAGGAAGATGGTTTGTTTTCACCCTTTTCAAGTGGAACAGCTGAGGTGCCGACCAGGAGGCCGTTCAGGAAGCTGCTGGAATGGCAGAGCTGCCAAGTCTCGTCCCACAGAAGCCCTAACAGAGAAGAAGCCTTTGACTCAACTTTGAGTCTAAGTTCGGTGGCAGTCACAAGGCAGGCAAGCTAAAGAAACTGTGGAAACCCACCTTATTTCCATTAAAAAAGTTAACAGGGATAGCTGCATGCCCACAAGCCTTCTGAACTGGCATTTTTGGGCAAGCTTTCCTCTGGAAGATTTCCAGCAAGCTTACATACCTTGGCTTCATGGCACTTAGCCCTTCCTTTCCTGACTTTTAGGAATACGAACTTTAGATGGGCTTATTTGCATTGGAGGAATACTGCTGGAACTTTCTTCCTAGCATGTGAAGAGTTTTCTCTGTGTGTAGAAACAACACGGGTAAAATATTTGGAGTGAAATCCAGGCTCTGTTGAAGTCAATGGCAAAACTCCCATTCGCTTCAGTGGAGCAGGAATTTCACTCTTTACTGTTTTGAAGTCAGAGTTACTAATAGGCTGTTAAATTATTCCTGCGTGCATCAAACAAAATGTGCTTGATTTTAATGGATCTGCTGTGTTCAAAACCCACAAATGTTTAAAAACAAGAATAACTAGGAACTTCTGAGTCAAAAAAATGATGTTAAATGTAGTTTTGCTATAAATAATAATGTCCCTGGAGATAAACCTAAAATAATAGACTCCACCATGTAATCTTCACTTTGAGCTAGAAATAGTATCGATGGCGGTTTAATCTAAGCTGTAATTATCAAACTGCTGAAGCCGGTTTTGGTTCATTGCAACTAGAAATGTCTGTCGTGTTTAGGCTTTGAACGGCTGAGTCCCAAAACTGGCGAGAAGCAAAGCCAAGAGCAGAGTCAGAAAGCAAACAGGAGCCTCCGATTTGTAGAGAAATAGCATGGCTTAAATTGTGCAACACCGTATTTAAAAGGACTGCTCCTGGCTTGCTCAGTCCAACCAGCTGGAGACCTAGTGAGTTCCTATTAATCGATGTTTTCGGCCCCAAACTGGTGGCTGTTATTTTGCTAGAAAGTGATGCTGGCCAAACAAGGCATCTTTTATCTGAAAGCCCTTTTCCATGTCACATTGGACTAGAAGGAAGAAATGTCAACGTTTCAAAATGCTGTTATTTTGCGTGATTAAAAAATGGTTTTAATGATCATTTTGAAGTAGGGTGTTAAACTTAACTCGCTCTTGCTGCCAGGCGATGTGTTACGATGGGCTGAGTGTAGGACTGACAGCCAGGACTCCTGATGTTTCACTGATGTAGCAGGTGAACTCGGTCACATCAGTTATTTTGCCACCATTAAGGCTCTTCACAAAGGCTTAACCTCCAGCTGGGAGGTGTCACCTCCCTAGAGCAGCAGCAGAGATTTATTCTGAACTGTGATTTACTGCAGCAGCCCAATGGTAGAGATTGCACTGATGACAGAAGGGGCCTGAGTGGGAAGTTGGATGGAGGTTAAAGTATTACTTTTCTATTTCTGAATACTTTTTGAAATCCTCACTGAACGTGTTTGGATTCCTCCGTGTGTGTTTATACTCCACAATCTGCTGTTTGTTTAGATGGTTTGTTTTGCGGAGTAGGTCACATTCTGTTCTGGCTGAGACTGGCATGGGACAGTCTTGGTGCTTGTTTGCACAGTGTTTGCAGTTAGGAAGGCTTGATTCTGCCTCAGGCTCCTATCTGAGCATGGCTGTTAGAGAGTCACAGACTAATTGAGCTTGGAAGGGCCACTGAAGGTCATCTGGTCCAACCCACCGCCCAAAGAAGGATCAGCTTCAAGGCTAGACGAGACAGAGATTGTACAGTACCACAAATTTGGAGAAATGTTTTTCCTAAGGGTAAAGTTATTCCAAATTCACAGTGACAAAACAAAATTCTCCTATCCCCGGTATTAATTCGTTGACCATTCTCTCAGTATGATTGTAGGGACCATTTCCATTAAATTTGGGAAAGCAATTAAAAACTTTCAATAAATAATACTAGCTTAAATATTCTGGCAGATATCCTTCAGCTGTGCTACATCAGGTTCACTTCTCATGATCCCTCAAATAGTTACATTTCCTGGCAGGAAAGAAGCACATTTAAAAGTTTCAAACACAAAAATACTAAAACCTTTGTGAATTTAAGGAAATGGATAAATTAAAGGAACCTATATTGTGTTCATGAAGCAGGTACCCAGGGCAGTAGGTGAATGATTCTGTATTGTATGTCCAGCCTGTTTTTGATTTGTTAATTGCTAAGGCTGTCGTTACTAAGTCCAGTGGGAAATGAGAAACTCACATGATAACTTGACAGATTTTTTTTGTCTTGTTTTGTTTTAATCAAACAGCATGGGAATGAGCCACGATGATGATCATCAACCCTGCGCAGGGAGGTCTCATATTATGTCTGGAGAATGGGTGAAGGGCAGGAACCCAAGTGACCTTTCCTGGTCTTCATGCAGCCGGGATGACCTTGAAAACTTCCTAAAGTAAGGATTGTGCCTATTATCAAAAATCCTATCAGGCAAGAATCCAATGTGTTACAAAAGAATAGTGCATGTGTCATTAGGGTGTGCAAGTTTGAATCTTCGTTACTGTAACCCCTTTAAAACTGAGGTTTGCAGAGAGGTAGAAGAATTATGTGCAGTTGTCAACGTACTGATAACTTCTTAAAAACAATCCCAGATCACCTTCATTTTACAAAAATAACCACCCTTTGTGTTTGCAATGATAAAAATCTGTGTTTAGGTGGCCGGAAAAAATCTCTGCTGCCAGCTTTATGCTGTGTCTTTTACTGTCATTTTATTAAATAGCTTTTATTTTATGGAAACTTTACTTTGCCCGAAAGCAATTCTGTTTTGTTTTTTCACTCCTCAGTGAGTGTTGGTCTTACACAGTTCACTATAAACTTCTTTCCCACTCCATCCATATTTCAGTTCATCATATTCAGCAGTTTGGGAAGGATTTCTGTCGTCCTGCTTGTTAACTCTCAGGTACTATGGCAAGGACTAGAATTGTCCAAACTTTGTGATTGTGGTCTTAAAACTGCAGTGCAGCTCTGACAAACAGCATTTGGCACAGTGTCCAGTGCTTTTGTTGCTAGAAATGGGTTCAGCACGGAAAATTCCCCACTCTGGGGATTAGAAGTGGGAGAGAAAGGAAAACAATGAAAGAAATTAAGGTATCTACTGTTACTTTAAAGGTATGAAGTTGAAAAGTAAGTTGCATCTGAGCTCACTGTGGTCCCTGATAGAGGGGAGATTATAAAGTGATATTATGGTTTGTAAAAGATTGTTGTGAAACCAAAGGGAAAAGTCTTTCCTTCATGTGTGATTGATAAGAAGAGAAGTGAAGGGCTTAAAATTCAGCTAAGAGGATTCAGATGAGACATAATAGGAGACTTTCTAGCTGTCATTGTTAGGCTTGTGATGCTTTGGGCAAGGTATCTTGCGGGCAGAATGGAGTCTCCATCAGATTTTTAGGAGAAGTTTAGAGGAATGTTTAACCCATAATGATGTGAATATGGGCAATTCTGCCTTCAGGCCTGGGGCCAGGGATGATTTCCCGTGTACCTTTCTATCCATAGTTTTCAATGATTTAGAAGGTTTCCAGATATATACTGAGAAAAGTCGCCACTGTTTCATATGAGATCATCCCATTCCCTGTTAAAGAGAGGACAGCAGCTTCTCTACAGCAGTGATCTAACACTCTGGTTCAAAGGTGCTTTCCCTTGAAGGTGTATTTAATTCTCACACTCCACAGGTCCAAGGTCAGCACCTGTTTGCTGGTAACAGACCCCCGAAGCCAATACGCGGTGCGGCTCCCTCACAAGCTGCCTGGAATGCACTACAGCGCCGATGAACAGTGCCAGATACTTTTTGGGACCAATGCTACATTCTGTAAGAATATGGAGGTAAGAGCCCGTGGGGGGCACCTGGAAACAAGGTGGGAAGTGGAAATAAAGCTGTCAAGCATTGGCAAAGTAAAAGGAGCCTGTACTTTCCTCAGAACTACTTAATGGGATTTTCAGCATGTTCAGTAACACCGATACAGAACTAGTAGTCAAACTCCCTTCGTGTTGACAGCACACTTGTATGCAGTCCTCCCCCTTTCCCCTCGCTGATCTTATTAATCTCGTAGAGCAGACCCAGAAAAATTTTTGTTTGTACTTGCTCTTGATTTACAGACAGTTCCCTTCTAACACTGTTTTGCTGACATACTGAGTAGAGGATGTTTTGCTGGCAGTTCAGCTGAGGTCAAAGTCTCTTCTCACAAGAGCTCTTGCCGGACTCCACAGAGTCAGCTTAGAAGACTGAATCTTTTAGTGAACCTCACCTTCAGACCATTGCAATGTTCTTAGGAGCTGACTCTTTACTCTATGCCAAAGTAATATTAATGAGTGCTTGTGGGATAAGGCCATTTAGATATTTGTGCAGAATTAGGCCCCTTCCAGTGTATTTTCTAAGCAACATGATGGTTAGTCGGGGTTTGGGTGCAATGGCTTATATCATTTGGTTGGTTGGCAAAATGGAAACACTGATTTTTAGTGTCTCTAGGAGTCAATCGTATTTGAGATGAGGCTGTCTGACTTGTCCTCTGGAATTTAGAGAACTGAACTTTTCCTAAGGTCTTGTACTTAGTTAGATGTCTTCATTCTGACCGGAGCTTGTCTGCATCCCACTTTAAACAGGGACTGGAGAAATACTGCTTCCAATGTGACCCTGGAGATACTCAGAAAAAGTAATGAAGCACTGCATTCTGTCACCAGCACCAGCTGGCAGAATTCTCTCCTATATAGACAGGCATGAAGCAGGCAGGTTTCTTGCTGTCATTAACTGGCCATTTGTGGTTTTTAGATGTCTCTTATTCCCATTCTGAACAATCTAGGGATTTTAAATCAGTGTTAGCAAAGAAAATAATGATTGGTGATAACTGAGGTTTCTAAGTGCCAAATGACTAAAACTCTTGAATGCATGCGGTCCTGGGAACATGCTCTTTGTTTCACATTTGCTGTTTTATTTATTTTGGATTTTGAAACTAGCTAATATAAAACAGTAAGAAAAAAATCTGGGTAGGTTGTATTTTCCAGCTCCATCAAGAAAGTGCAGACCACCAAGACTACTGTACTGGAAGGAAAGCGTTAGAATATAAGTCTGTAAAGAAAACCCCAGGTCTACCCAGGATGACTCAAGTTGTTCCACTTGTGTGGGTGTCACCCAGCTTGACTGGTGTTGGAATAGATACTTGCTATTTCCCCTGTTGCGATAGAAAACATTCTGTTTCTGGATATTCCAGTGTCTAATGAGAATGTCAGCCTATTGGTAGGTGGTCAGCGTTTCTCAGGCAGAAATTACATGTCCAGTCTGGAATTGCTTCAGGGACAAGTTCCTTGCCAGAAGAACAAGCCAAGAAGCACTGTTCTTCTCTGTAAGATACAGACAGCAGGTGTTTGTGTCTCCCAAGATTTTTCACCAGTCTTATTATTTGACATCTTTACAACACAGTGAAAACTGTACTCTTTCCTTTCTTCATTCCTTTAGTATATCCCAAAGAAAAGCAGATTTTGCAAGGACTTCAGTACTTTCTCATGAAAGGCCTTGCAGAACTTCAATAGATTAAAAGCAATTTGCAATCACTTATTTAGAGAATATTTTTCTGTTCTGTTCTCTTACATGCAGTAAGAGTTAGTATTCACACTGTGAAGCTTTAGATCAATTAGGTCACACGCCACTAATTTAAGTAAATATTTGCATCCTGTTATGCTACTCTGAAACGCTGTTTGAAGGCTGTGGAAGGAAACTCTTTACAGGAAATGACCAGCTTTAATTTTTAAGCCTTCAAAGTTTTTGTTCTTTTCACCTTTGTGTTTCTCATGCTTCATCTGCAGAATACTTGTATCGTAAGTCTCAAAGCTGTCTACAAAAATATGAACCAAAAAAAAAAAAATTGGCACTAGTCATTGGCATTAGCTGTAGAAATTATTGGCAAATACAGCCGTCTCCTCTTTTAGCCAATGGTAATGTGGTATTTTTAATTCAATAAAGTATTAAAAAAATCCAAATGTAAAAGTAATAAACATTTGACAGTAAATATTTGTTACAAAAAGGAAATAAACTTCAGGAAATGAGCCTACTCAATCTTTTTATGATTGCATACATCTACTGACTGTTTTCTTATTTAATAAAAGTTACATTATCACATTTCATTGGAGATTGTTGAGCTACATAATTATATTGGGCAAACTAGAGGATCTGTATTCAAAAGTGCCACATAATCTGATTGTAGAGTGAATTTCAGAGATTAGATGAATCCAAAATGTTGACATTTTTAAGAAACTGCAGAAACTTTCTATGCAGTAAGCTCTTTCCCTTAACGGCATCAAGGCTCAAATTTTTGAAGGAATGTAATCTCCTTCGCCTTCAGAGAGAGTCAGGTGCCTGTATGCTTGGTGGTGTTTGGACTTCAGACACTGCTCAAACTGGATAGTTAATCCATGGATATTCAACCTTTCCTGGATATTTCAGATTGACTCTTAACAAAATTATTCTTCCATGTTTGTTTTTAATGATAACTCGGATGCCCGATTACAAAATAGTAGTCCTCAAAATGCTAAGTTTGCCAAACCAGGTATCCTGCAGCTATTCTGCTCCAAATTCGCAGAGCAAAAATTAAAACATATGAGGTAGGCTCAGCTTTGAGCTGTCACCCGTTCGAGGAGCTGTGAAATCAGGCTTTGGGACTGGATGCTTGTTAGGCAGGGGTTAATCAATTTCTGTTTATTTGAAAAACACCCTTACACCCTTCCTGAACAGCAGTGCGGCTTTGGCACTGCACAGGGCATTAGCAGCGTACCCCAGGCACAGGGAGCTTTGGGGATTCTGTCTGCAAAGTGTTGACGTGAGCCCAGGGCTAAGGGGGTTGGTTGGTTGTGCAAATTACTGGGAATTGAACCTGTCTGACCTCTCCCCTTCAGCTCCACTCTGCTCTGTGAATCAAGTATTGTGAATTCGTTTGACCCCTATGTGAGAGGAAGCAAAAAGCTTCCATCCCACTCAAGCGATGAAGGCTTCTGCAGAGAGCAGACTTTAACTCTTTGCCGTCCCCTTCGTGGGAGAGGAGAAGCCCAGATGGTTGATGCCGAATGGCTCGCAGAGCAGAGATGGTGTTTCTCCCCCAGAACTGCGTAAAAACACATTGTTCATAACCTCACATGAGGATAAGCTGCATGTTTGATCAGAACACTGGGTTTCTTTTTCAGACTGGCATGCCTACCGACAGAGGCTTTTGCACTGAAGTTATATTTATGGAAAAAAACGTGATTTCTGTCTCTTGTGTATCCAGTGTTTGGCTTTCTGCTTTATACGCCTTTTGGCTTATTTATTATTAACACATTTTTGCGGGTTTTTACATAACCATTATCTTTCAGTCCTGTTTTGAGTCAAAACTGCGCTTAGGCTAAAATGGCATGTGGAAAGAGATTAGCATTGCTACAAAGAGAGTTTTTTCTGAAAAAAAGGACATCGTCAACTCAGATATAAGTGGGAATATGAATTTTGACATGACGCTGTTTTTAGAAAAATGAAAACAGCTAGAATTGGCTCTACTGTTTAGTCTTAAGTTCAAGTTGTTTTTTAACAAATATAGTTATCTCCCAGTATCTACAAGCCATGGAGCAGCAGCACAGAACAAGAGAAGTAAAGGAAGAGCAGTAGGTGTAATAATCAAATGGATTTTACATATCCCTTCAGTTTTCATGTTTGATGGTATGGTGGTGAATATAATTAAACAATTGTGGGTCTCTCTGTGGTCTTGATCTTGCAGAGAGACTGGCGGAGTGGACTCTTGGACTCCATGCATGGGAATCAATGGGCCTCTGTCTGTTTTTCCTTTGCAGAGTCATTTACAAGATCCAGACGACGATAGTAAGCCCTATTATTTAGTAACGTATAGAATATTTACAAGAGCATGGTAATTAGGTTGGGAGCAGATATATCATGAAAATAATAGGTTGTATTGTCATTTTCTCTACAACCAAGGACTTTGTCGACCTAATTTTCCATTACACACTTTAGCTTCTGTGTAAATATAATAATAATAGCAATAAATCTGGAAAAGGATGGGTTTGGTTTTCTTGACTCTTGCAGGACAGAAGCCTGGCAATTCTAAAATAAAATAAGATTTTCTTTTTTAGAAGTAAAGGTAATAATTTACTTAATTGCCATAGTAGTTTTTGTAGTTTTCCTGATGTAGGTTGTTAAAATTCAGACTATTTTCACGTTGCTTATTTCATATGAAACTGAAGTGTCCTATTTCACCGCTGCTGTATGTTGCAAAAAAAGCCTTTTCTCTTTATTTTCAGTGGAAATACTTTTTGTTTAAGAGAGAGAAAGAAAGAGAGAGAAGCAGAGTTCCTGCCTGGGCAGCACAGCCCAGTTTACAATTATTGGAATGCTTCAGAAATTTTTGTACGTGTTTCAGTTTGGAAGATGGTCAAAACACATTCTGGTGCAGTGGTTTAAAGAAAAATAAAAAGGGAGAGGGGAACCAAAATAAAATTATAAAAATACAATGTGGAAATTTAAGAATATAAAAATAATAAACTCTTAAAAATAATACAGAGTGGCTCTTAAGAATCAAGCACTTGAACTTGGAAATCCTGCTTTTCTGATTGAGACACAAGGGGAGGGAGAAGGAATTAGTGTAGCCTTGTGATGTGGCATCTACAGCTGAAGTTTGAACTTAACAAAATTAGCCAAAATGCGATTGAGTATCAGCCCGAAAATAGCATATAACAAGCTTGAAGGGCATTCAGACCTCTCCACTTGGCCTTCTGGGAACTTCCCATCTGCAAAACACTTCAGGAGAAAACTCCCATAATCTTCACAACCACATCTGAACAGTGTGTGTTCATATCTAGATTTATTTTACTGCCCCTTCCTTCTCTTTTCCCATGGCCAAGAAACACAATCGGTGATTTCATTCTTTTAATTTCCCCTCTTTTTTTTTCTTTTTTTCCTTTCTAATGGACAACACTGCCTGTTGTTTGAAAGATCGATACTTTTCTTATCCTGCAGTCAGGTGTTAAGGCGTGAGGAGTCCATTGGAAGTTACTGAGTGATTACTTTCACTGAAGACAGTAAGAGGTGGATGTTGCAAAGCACAAGGTCAGAATTTCAGGCTCTGAGTTGCAAATGTATTAGATGAAAGCAGTCAGGTTGATTATGAAACTTGCCTGAAGCTCTTGCCCTTCTTTGATCATGGACAAATGCCTTCTCCTGAGGTAGGTGATAGCATAATACTGTGAACTCATGAGCCTTTTCTTGGTGGGGTACATGTAGTGTGAACCTCAGAGCAGCCCTTAACACATGGCATGCACGATAGTGTGCTGGTACAGTCGCTCTGGTTGTGACATTGTTGATTAGCTACAGCTATTTTGAATGTACTGAGGTAGAAATCAGTAATCAGTTGAAGTACAAAATTTCTAACATTTAATTCAAGGGAGTGATTCTGTTCCCCGTGTGTTGAGTGACACGTCTCTACTTCTTCCACGTTTCACCACATAGAGATAATTCTGTGATTTCTTCAGCTGCTGTAACATGTATGGTGGAATTCTGTCATTTGAGATGCTGAAAATTGGGCTTAGCAAGGCTGAAGAGCACATACAGCAAGAAAGAATTCTGTGTTAGTATGAAGATAGATAAAGCTTATCTTTTTCTGCTTGAATTTCTATGTGTCTATGAATCATAGATCCACAGGAGCTATTTTCTTGAGTGCCCCACAGGCACTGAAAAGATTAGTATTTAGCATAGGCTGCTTTGCCATACAATTAGTTTGTGGTCTCATTAATACTATCTTTCCAATCTCTTTCTTCTGACTATTACTTTAATTCCAGGTATATGAAAAGATGAAATAGAGCTGGTGCTTTGCAAAGAAATACTTTAGACAGTGAAGAAGGCATTTAGGTTGCCTTGAGAGCACCAGAAATGGCTAAAAATAGAGACAGTGATTTTCTGATTCATTGTTTGCTTCCTAATGTACAGCTAAAAAAAAAAAAAAAAAAAGTGTTTCTACTCACTTGTGCCTTTTCTGGCAACCTGGGAGTCTTCCACTGCTTTTCTGAATGTTCCATCCTGCTTTATTGAGCTCCTTGCGACCGGCTTCGTTACTTGCCCTTCATATTTGCATTTGTGTGCAGTGTCCCAGCCATTGCTGCTTTTTTCAGTTTTTCTTTCATCCTGCTGAGCATTCAGGAGGTTCAGTCATGGCTTGAATTTTCAAATGAAGTCATGGGTTTGAACATGTCCATTATTGCATCTGGTTTGGAGTCTCTGGGAAGCTGCATGGTTTTCCAGAAGCCTTGAGCTTCTACCAGCTTTCAAAGGTTGTCCTCCTTGAAGTATTTCCAGTCAGGCATCTCAAACCAATATTCCCTTCTCAAAACACTGGTTTCTTGTTTCTCCCCCATATTGGAACAATTTCCAGATACTGCGTTGCACGTTTCCAGTATAAAAATAATTCTAGTTTAACTTCCTCACAGGAAAGAGTGAAGAGCTTGCAGTAGGCCAAACGCTTCTCAAAAGAAGAATGTTTATGTTTCTCTGTCTCTTACCATCGATCCTGCAGAGCTGTTCATAGTGCCCTAGGAGCAGTTTTCCTAGGAGAGGTGATGGCGCACTTGGCAAAAGTTCCCTGCTGCATCTGCTCTGGAGAGACCAGGGCTCATCTTCCTGTCTGGAAGCGTGTTTTGGGCAGCTCTTGAGTAGCCTGGTTTTCCTTTTGCTAAAATTGTCAAAACATGAGAGCTCTGGATTTTTCTAATCCTTCGGCTTTCGTCTGCTGTGTGAAAGGTTGTTTGACTGAAGATTATAACCAGTTAATTTCTTTCAGACCTTAGACATCCAAATCTGTCTGTGGTGAGCAGAGTGTCATGGTAAGTTAGTGTTTTGGAAACCGACAGAGATTTTGTCTTTCTCCCTGAAAGGCAAAGGGGAAACATTCTTATGTTTTAACTGCAGATCACAAAAGCTCCTGGTATCACTCCATATTTATATATAAGGGTACATTTCCTATAGGATCCATGTGTTGGTAGTTGGAGTGATGCATACCAAGCCATCTTGCTCAGAGAACCAAACCTAGCGTGACACGTTTCATGTTTGCTGGGTTCAGTTTGTTTTGTTTTCTCTGATACAGAACATTAACAAACCTCGGAAATGACTATGGTGGATTTTTTGTACTGTTCTACAAGGAAAAGAGTAGCACCGGAAAGCGGGTAACTCTGGAGGACCATTTCCTTAAGAGTTCTTTAACTGTCGAGGGCCATTTCCTCGAGAGTTAAAACAATCTTGTTGATTTTATACACTTGTGTCTGATGTCAGTGACTTTCCACTCACACAAATTTTGATGAAGAGACTGCTCATTGAGTTACTAAAGTGGAACAACTCACCTGAAGGGGAATGGATTCTAAATTTGTTTGTTGATTCCAAGCAGGCAGGTTAGTGACCCGTCCAGAATGCATAATGTGTTACATGTGTTTCCGTACGTTCTGAGGAAACAAGGTGATCACCAGGTAGTGAAAGTAGGGAAATGTTTTTAAGAAAACTTTTCTAATTGCATCTAAGAAGATTATGTGATTACTCTTTTACAATATAGTCTGAGATACTTTCTGTCCAAAAGTAAAGAGATCCATTCTACTTTGTCATTAATGGATGAAATGACACATTATGAACTTGTGGGATTGCTGTCTAGTTCTGTTAAAATGAGAAGTCAGTGGGTATTGACCATTGCCTGAATATTCTAGGATAGTCCTTGAGATTCTTTATCAAGCCTTCTCTTGACTTTTGGATCCAATCTGTCATTTGGACAGAAGGACAGATACTTCCCCTGTTGGACCTACCACTTGTTCCTTGGAATATCGGCTCTAGAGAAAGGTCGGCAGCTGGAACTAATACGAGTATCCTGGCTTCACAATTACCTTGTCTTGGGCAGTACATGGCTCCTTTGCAAAAGTGCCTTCCAGTTTGACAGGATTCTGATTTTGAACACTTTTCATCTAGTTTTCAACAGCGAGAAGCTCTGTCTAATAGCCATAGCAATTGCAAACCATGGTGCTCACTCCCTTGTGATCCCTTGTAGCCTGGCGGTGGTTTATGCACACAAATTTAAAGGTAGTGACAGTGCAGAAATTGGAGGCGTTGTTTCTTCTCACCTTGTTCGATAAAATAATTCCTCCTCCCATGCATGCTGTGAGGCTTTGAGAGCACATACACAGTGTTTTGAGCAGGAAAGCGTGTGTAAATTGCATGCTTATTGTACTTAATAGGTGTTAATAAGGATTATGTTTATAAGAGTATTTGCTCTCACAGTTAGCTGTGTGCCAAGCCAAAACCTTGGCAAAAGGAAGGAGATGCGATACTTCATTGAAAGGCAGCCTATTTATAAGCATGCCTGTGTGTTATGTGGTGTCTTCCTCCTTTTCCTTAAGGATATTTACTCTTAAGTCCTTTTTCATAACCCCCTCACTTTGACAGCAAAATTGGTTTCATGGTGGTTTAATTTTGCTGCTAGAAATAAGAGGTTCCTCTTTCCAGTGGGCAAAAGGCAGCAGGAACAAATTCATTCTCGGAAGAAACGAGTGTTTCTTTTTTTGGATGAATCCAAGGTGAGAGAGTAAATATGTAGGGAAAGAACTAGTTCCTGTAGAATTATTCCCTGATGGGAAGGACATCTTTATTAGTTGTATTCTTTTTATGGTTTGGAGATTCGGAAGCTCCACCCTGTAGGCTTGGAGACGGGGCAGTAGTGGGAGTCCTTTCTTCTCCCCGAGACCATCTGAGGTCACTGGGCAGAATCCTGGTGAGTTTAGTAACACTGGTGATGCAGTAGCTAACCCAGAAACTAGCAGACTCTAGACTGAACTGCCTGTGGGCAAAGAGCTGGCTGAATTAATTCTGGCTTCTTCTCATTTCCAGCTGGAGCCCTAAGTTAAAGAGCCTCCAATAGGTTACTGCCCCAGAGCTCGTGTGAGGGGTTGGAGCGCTTCACGCGCTGCGAGTCTGTGCTGGCACACGTGTGGGACGGAGTTACACGTAAGGTAAACACCGTCTTCAGAAAGAGTATGTGTTGTGACAAAGTACAAAAAGCCATGGAAGGTGGGAAGGCCCACAGCCAGGCATGTTCCTGGGAGTATCCCAGGACTTGTTTTTGGTTTTACCCTGAGCTTCCAGCCAGAGCAGGCAGCGGGAGCCTGCGGCTGGGACACTGAGCAGAGGACTCCAGAGCTCTCGGCAGCATTTTTCCTTCTTTCCCAGCAGACTTTCAGCAAGGCATTTAATCCTTTTCTGTTCCTCATCTTCCCACCTGTAACAGAGGGGACAAAGCTTCCTTTATCTCCTGCCTCCCAGGAGTCTGTTTAGATTGCAAGTTCTTTGAGGAAGAGAAAACACCTGGCACAGGAAGGCCCCTTTCTCCAATCGCTGCCATTGTAATACCTGGAATGGGAAGCATCGCTCACCTGCCGAGCAGATTGCTCCCAGCTTCAGAGTTTCCAGCCTGTGACCCCTCTCAGACTGGTTTCTAACAGATGTGCAGACAAGTTTTCCTGTCTTCCAGGAGTTTTGGAGAGTAAAATTTGCACCTTTATAAAAATTACGGGTTTATTTCCCTTTTCAAATTTTACTTTCTGTCTAAAGTCCTTAAGTTTTTAGTTGAACAAACATTTCAATTAGTAAAGAGAAAAAAAAGACTAAAAAAAAGACAATTTTTTATTGAAATACCACTTTTGAAAAAAAACCAAACACTTCACTTATTTTATTTTGCTCTTGGAAATATTTCAAGCTGGGAGCCGATCCAAAGATGACCTTTCCCCACGGACAGTTTCAACAAACCAATATTTCTCCAGTGAAAAATATCTATCATTGGAAAATCCTAACTAGCAGGTTTTGAGTGCTGTAGGGGAGACTTTGCAGGCAGAGACCTGCCTTCTAAAAGCTGGTTGCTGAATTTACAATTAGCAGCAATACAGCTCTTTTGATGGCTTCTTTTATATCAGCGTAAGCTCTGAACTGCCACTCAAATGCAAGCAACTTCCTTTCAAGTCCTGACATTTCTCACTTTGATATTTCCCCACAAGGCTGGCTATTTAACTATTAAAAAGTCACTCGCTGCGACTGGTTAGCTGTAGGACTGCTTAATAGGGATTTTTCTTTGGGTTTCTGTTGTAGCTGAGGAGGATATCTGATCTCTTTTGAAATGAGCTATTAACATGATAAAACATCTTGGGAACATACAAAACGAAAGCTGATGGTTTAATCTTTGCTGGGGTATCTGAATGCTGGATTAAATAGAGGGGACTGCACTAAGGAGTGTTGGAGCTTTGTAGTGGTATGGCACTAGAACACAGAGATGAAGCGCAGTTACCAAATTTTTCTGTAACTGTTTCCTGAAATATGCTTTGCATTTAGTGTTCTGAATCAAACACAGGGATACTATAAAATTCCTATGTTTTCCATACCTCAGAGATGGGAAATTTCAGAAAGGTTGGTGTTGCTAAGAGAGATTTTTCCTTTATCTATCTCCCTGCGTGCATGTGTGTATACATATGTACATATTCACAAATACATACATTTCTATACACATCCACAAGTATATGGGAGTATTTGCACCCACTGTATCCATAGGGTGGGCTCAGTTTGGTGATTCTGCTGGTAAAGCCACACCTGTTTTAGGCTGGTTGTACCCATTGCTTCTCCCAGGCCACAGCTCTTCCCTGGGCCTGTCAGCTGGGTTTAGCACCTTCCACGTTCTTGTGGGCTATGGAAGAATTCTGGTTGGCAACCAAAACTTTAAAAAAAAGTTGCTTCCTTTTTATAATTTTCTGTTTCCTTCCTTCTTCCTTCCAGTTTTACATGAACCCTGGCTAATTTACATGCGGCTTACAACTGAGAAACTTGAAGCTGAAGTTTAACAAGTACTGGCCTTGCAAAATGCACAAATATTTAGCAATGATGCTCATATGAGTCTAAACCAGCTTCTTTAGGGATGTAGTGAATTCTGTTACATCTTCAGCCAGGAAATCTTTCTGACAGAAAGCAGAAGCAGAGGGTTTCCTTCTGGAACCATGGGCCAAAAGTTCTCTCTGGGTCATTCAAGAGATCAAGCTGAAAGGTTTCTCATCATGATCTGCTCTGAAGCTTTGTGGTTATGTGGAAGAGAGGGGCTGAAGTCTTGAAAAGTGAAAATACAGGCTATCTCCACCCTTCAGCTTTGAAACTTGCCTTCGTTTTATGCATCGGTGTTCCCCAACCGTAGTTTGAAAGGAGGCATTGCTGGTAGTGATTTCACAAGGCCACAGTCTAGGAGAAGAGACAGTCCAGATTGTCGTTACAAATAATTGTGTTGATGACTTAGAAATGTTGTTACTGTTAAGCAAAGGTCAGGAATTAATTGACAAAGAAACTGTTAGAGTTTAGCAAGTATCTCGAGTTCATAGACTGTTTTTAATTGTGTTCTGTAACTACTTGTTGTATGTCCTGCCACAGTCCTGCCACTGTGGCTAGAACCTCTTATGATACCTTCTGCTTGGGTCTGTGACATGCTTTTGATGTAGCTTAACGGGTTTTTAATCTCTTTTAATCATTCATGTGTGATCCCAGTGAGTTACACCAGATGCGAGGGTGCTGCAGTTTTACAACTAGGAAAACAAGCATCCTCTCAGAGCTTTAAGTTTGGTAATTTGGGGAAAAGTCTTTTCAGTTTCAATGGTTTATTGCCTAGATCAGTGTTCTTTCTGTGACTCTTGTGGATAGTTGATTGATTTACTTTCTGATTTTAGTCCTCTCTAGGGAAGGCCGGGTTTTGAGAGTCTGGGAGTTGTGGTGTGGAACAATTGATTTCTCAGTAAGCTTTGAAATCTCTGGCTTGTCAATTCTTCTTGCCTCAGTATACCTATCTGTAAAACAGTATTTGATGTCCTTATGGCTAATTGATGCTTAAGTGCTTTCAGAGCTGTGGGTAAACCACTAATTAGACACAGTTATTTAGCCAAAACTACTAAAATCTGATATTTTCCCGTATGCTGGATTACTTTGGGGAAAATGTCTAGAAAATTCATTGATTTAGGCTTCCCTGGTGTATTTGCTGCTGTTTGTTTGTTTGACAATGACTTTCTGTGTTGTGGTTGATACAGATGTTACTGAACTGTGCTGTCTGCTGCTAGTTTTTGTGTGTGTTCTTCTGCTTTAAATACTGCAAAATCCTCTTTCCAGAAAGAAATGGAGAAATAAACCAGGATGCAGATACTGCTGCGATAACTGTTTTGTTTCAGTATGTTCTACATCATCACTCTTAGGATTGGGATTTATCTCGTCTGCACCCTCTGCCGTACAGATCTAATTTATATAGACATACCAACATGCATGTACACAAAACACACATGCACCCACAGTCTCTTACATTACATTGTGAAAGAACCATAAGGTTGAAATGTGTTGACTCAACTATTTAATGAGGTGCAATAAATCTTGACAAGACCAGCTGGCACTAGAGTCAGGCTTCTCATCTTTTTACCATTACATTGAAATGTGAACAATAGTGGAAAGAAATGTAGCTCTTCTTTTTTTTTTTCTTTTTTTTTTTTTTTTTTGGGTACTCAAATCTGTAGCACTGTATTGAAATCATCCATTTCCATGGAATGCAAAGCACGGCGGATGCTGTGGAAAACGTTAACGATGTAAAGGCCCCTTTTCCTGGTTCTTTTTCTCAAATTCTGCAAACGTTATTGATCTGACAGATCACGCAAGTGTGGTCAGCATTAATATCCCTGCAACACACTTGGGCTGAGCAGAGCAGCGATGTTGTGTAAGGATACCCAGAATGTGTTTCAAGTCTGGTAGTGAGATATGCTGTGCCTCTTGCTGCCCTTGCCCTCACATCTCACTTTTCACCTTCTCTAGCACACTGGTCTCTAGCAGTTACTTCTCACCACCAAACCTTTATTAACTTTGCCCCTGCCTGTTGCCAAGCTCCTCCTCTGCTGCTTGGCACACCAGGAAATCCTTTCCTCTTTCTTATTCTGCCTCAAGATTTTCTTCTCCCAAGGGGCATCGCTGGCTGGTTATAGCTACCACCAGGTCCAGCAGGGCTGACTGTGTTACTTGAGTATCTTTTCAAAATATAGAAGTAATTAAGCAGTTTGGACATCTGAGCATTGGCGTGGTTTCAAAGCATCTTTTTTAATGGGCCGGTTTTATTGTTGTGAAAATAAATCTGCTTAAATAACACGCATCTTTTTTGGGGTAGATTTTGTTGTTGACAGTGGCATCCACCAATCTCTTTTATGTTTTTAGCCCACCACTTAATACCAATCTATCATTAAAAAATAGTTGCTCCCAAACCAGCTCGATGCCTCTGTATTCACTTGAGAAGGACTGCCTCAGCTTTGCAGTGTGTCCGCTAATGATAGATGACATCTCCAAAAGTTATAACTGCACCTCGTTGCTTTGTGATTACAGCATTTGATGTGTGCTGGACTCTGGTGCCTGGTGGAAGGAGATACATCCTGTAAAACAAAGTTGGACCCCCCTCTGGATGGCACTGAATGTGGCGCAGACAAGGTAATCCAAATGCTCAGTAGCAGTCACTTTGTTTTTTCCGGCATTGTCTGTGGAATAATGTTTCCAAGATGTTCAGTATTTACCATAAACCCATATTTTATACTGATTCTGTTGCAGAAACTGCTCAATTAACAGCTGGGTTGGGTTAAATCTCTCTGATTTTACATTCTGGGTAGTTTGGTAGCCTCTGGAGACCTCAGTAGTCAGGTTCTTGTGGTCAAACACTGCAGGAAAACCCCATGCTTCACTCTCAGCAGCCGAGTCCCCTGCGGGTCACATTAGGTAGTAGCTGGCTCCTGTCACTTCTGTTCGTTGCTGCCAGTGGTGTTTCATAAGTGAGGTGGTTTTCAGGGTGAGCTAAAGTGGTGGTTATCTTGGTGGTATTTGAAGTAGAAAGTGTGGAGAGCATCTAGGCTGAGTGGGAGTGCATTTGGAGAGTGGAGAAAGATGGAGAAAGAAAAAGAGGCTACTTTAAAACTTTATAGTTTCTAAAAGTAGCTCAGAATGTGTTGAGCTCAAGTTCAGTGATGTTCGATTATTTTTGAAGTCTCTTTTGCTGTATTGTGTCTTAGATGACTAAGATATATATACTGTATACTTAGATGTCTAAGGCATATATGGGCTTTCCAGAATCTGGATCAATGTTGAAAATTGTTACAAGAAACACAAAATGTACTCTCAGATTAATGGATCTCCCTCTGATGAAAATCACCATTCCAGTAACAGGCTTTAATACCAGTGGGATTTGCTGTGGGTGGGAGTTCCTGAGGCTCAGCTCCTGCCTCGCAGCTGAAGGTGTCTTTAGTGAACGAGTTTAACCTCTGAGATAGACTGTGATAGGTGGGGATGTGGTTCATAAATGTACGTGGATGATTCTTCCAGTGTGGCTGATAACTTCCTAGCCTTCAAAGGAACTTGACTGGTTTGGTAACTGCCAGCCTCCTACTTACTGGTTTGGGATTCTAATATTTTTTGTTTGTATGCTGTATGGTTAGGGAGGTAAGGAAGGGTAAAATTAAAAAGTTTAGAGACCACCAAAGACTTCTTTACTTGCAAATAAAGATAAACAATGACGAGAAAAGCTGGGTCCTGGAAAGTATGACAAGGAAACTGAGACAAAAGATTTTTAGATAAATGTTTTTCTATCTACAGGAGTCCCGGTGATTCTTTCCTAAGACTGCTTAGCAGTGCTCACTGTATCCTGTGCTGGACAGAGCAGGAGAACAGGCCAAGTTTGCTGCTTGGTCAGGAGCCAGCACAACCTAATAGAATCAAAGGTTGTTTGGAGCTTTAGCCAAGTTAGGTCCAAAATACCTCAATTATTTTGTACATACTGGGAATACTGCTGATGAAGACATTGCTTTGGGGTGTAATTTCTTGGACTCAGTTTCTGTGAAGAGTGTGGCTTTAAGTCTTAGCACTTAGATAATTATACGCTTTCTAAAGTAAGGGGCTCGATTTTTTCTAATGACAGAACTCCCTTCAGGGGTTCACTGAGGGTGACGCTTTTTTTGTGTCTCACCTTCTCCCTTTCTTTTTCCTCCCACCTTGTTCTCACTGAAACCTTGAATGTCTAGAGACTTAAGCTTGGGCTTGTTGTAATCTCTCAGACATCCCTTTAAATCCACCTGTGCGGGAATGTTTGCAAGATCAGGGCTTCTTTCCAACCTGTGCTAACACAATTGCATTTCAGTGGTGCCGAGCTGGGGAGTGTGTCAGTAAAACTCCCATCCCTGAGCACGTTGATGGAGACTGGAGCATCTGGAGCCAGTGGAGCATGTGCAGCCGCACCTGTGGCACGGGAGTGCGATTCAGACAGCGGAAATGTGACAATCCCCCGTAAGTCTTCACATCATGCTGGTTTATTTTTTGCATGTAGCACCTGGATGCTCCTTGCTGCAAGAGTACAGGGAAGAAATGGGCAACAGAGCTGTGGGGAAGACACGAAA
This sequence comes from Thinocorus orbignyianus, assembly GCA_013400375.1. NCBI lineage: Eukaryota > Metazoa > Chordata > Aves > Ciconiiformes > Thinocoridae > Thinocorus > Thinocorus orbignyianus. The sequence goes on along the minus strand of VXBW01008539.1, from coordinate 1,886,781 downwards.
GATTTCTTGTTCACAAGCGTCAAGGACCAGGTCACAATCCTGGAGTGACTCAGTAGGTTCTGTGGAAGCGGCTTGAAGCGTTGCCACTGGAAGTTGCCCATTGCAGTTATTCATACCTAGATACAATTGAATTAAAGACGTGGAGTTTGGCAGAAAAAATGATGCTGTGTTTCCCCTCCAGCACTGCGGTGAATGAGGAGGGGTTGATCTGGTTCTACAGTCCAAGCTGAGCCAGTATTTCTTAGAGCTAATTTTTGCAGGGAGTGCTGATTCTGGGCTTGGGAAGCAATAGAATGTCTGACAGAGGTCATGGTGTCATAGAGTTGTGCTGGTAAAGCACCTTGAGATATTGTATACATCAGGGTGGGCTCCAATTGAAAAGGAAGCTTTCCCACACACAGAGCGCAGTGGGTGCCGATTAACTTCTGCACAATGACTACAAATAAGCCTGTGCTCTCTGCTTAGGCTTGGATTTTTTTCTGATCCAGGGAGAAGTGTAAGTGATGTTATCTCCCATGTGCCATCCTTCATCCCTCGGGTCAATTGAGGCACATCTGGAAGTTTTTACTTATTATGGGAGGCTTGAACAGGTTACCATGGTGGCCGTTAAACTGACCACCCCTGGTTTTGTGCATCATAACTTCTGAGATGAATGCGGGTGCTCACAATCTTGAGAGCAGCTCTCAAAGTTGTGTTTCTCTTACTTTAGTCATATTTTAAGGTTTTCTCCACAGACAAAGTGCAGAAAATGTTTCTTGTTAAATAGGGGCTGACACTCTGGCTAGTAACATAGTCACTTTCAAGACATGCCTTGATGAAGGATAGGCACATGCTGGCTGCTGCTGAGCTGTATTCGTGTGAAAGGGATTTTTTTGTTTATTTGTCTCCTTAAATAACACTGAACTGCAATTGCATGTCTGTAATGTCCAGGGTTGATTTTTACTAGCTCATTTTCCTGAACAAGGGACTAAGCTGTTTTTTTTTGCTGTCAGCTACAAAAAAAGTCTTTTTAACCACAGTGCTGACCAAACCTAAATCCATTCATCATCATTCTTTAAATTGCAGGAAATGCTCCCTCCAGGACTGCACACTGATTTTAAAATTCTCTTGCTCATATACATTCTTGGCTGGGGATACACACGTGATCTTCTTTTGCTTCAAATTCCTGGCATCAGCCTACTTCTTCTGCAGCTGGTTTATTCACTGTCCAAAAATACTGGCTAAGGGATTTATCTTTTATTTTATATATATTTGGTCTTGGGATATTTTTTTTTCAACTGGAATCTCTACTGCTGCCAGCTGACTTTTGAGCCTGTGGGACTATCAGTATTTTTAAACCAGTTGCCTCACTGTTTGATTTGGTTTTTCCTCTCTGTAATTTCTGGGAGTATTTGCATGCATTGCCTCCAAGTGCTTGTAAGGCAGCGTGTCCTGAGCCAGTTTGCACGTGCAGACCTTTGGGTTGTACTGCCTTGTGTTCTTGCTTAGGCTTTGGACTATTGTCGTACAGTGGGATTGAAGAGAAAACAGAATATCTGAATGAGATCTCCACCCCTTCTCCAGTCCCCTCTTGTCACATAAAAGGGTCATGATGGTATAAATGGGCTTTGATGTGAAGTTGTCTACCAGGAGATCTTGCAGAGTCGGCATTGTTTCGGGGTGGCCTTGGGTTACACTAATTATTAGAAGTGACAGGCAGTGCTGGAACCCATATTATACAGGCTTGGGACCTGGGAATGCAGGGATTTTTCCCTGCAGATTTTTTTTGCAGAATCTGATAGAGATGAAGCCCAGACTCTTGGCCTCAGCATTTGGAGAGGTGGAAGGGACACAAGGATGAAACCACAAAGATGAAGCAAAGCAAAGAAAGGCGTATGACCAAGTTCTAGGTAACTGTTTGCAGGAGACCAGAGAAAGTGACTGTTGTTTTCTTCATTTTACATGCTGAAAACCCTCAGTATCCTCTTTAAATGTGCCAAGAGGCCTGTAATACAGAAATACTATTACAGAGGTCAGTTAAGTAAAAGATTACTGTCAGTAATTCTGCATTCCCTACCCAAACAGTAAGAGCGGAACATAATCATCGTGGTAGAACTGTCTTGTCTATGCCCCTGACTGTCTGCCTGTGTCTGTTTATCTGCTTGTTCCTGAACCCCTTGAATAGATGCTCTATATTCAACTAGTGTTTTACTAGAGTTAGTCTAGTAGAAAGCAGCAACATGTTACCAGATAAAGCATGATACTGTTAGACAGAGGGGAGCTGAGGTGAGAACATAATTTTGGATATATTGTCTTGTGTTGAATTACTGGGAGTAAAAACATCCCCCAGATCTGTAGGGTCCTCTTATTTTGTGGCTGATGAGTGCATCCAGCTCTTTGATTTGGGGAGACACTGTATGAGAAGCAGGCAGTTCATTTGGTTTCTTAATTAGGAAGGGAAGACAGGTCAGGCTGCTGAAGAGCCGAGTGGAGGGCTGAGGGTCAAAAGACACTGTGTTCCTGTAACTCCCGCTGACTGGGAGTGGTGGGTGCTCAGGAAATCTGTCTTCTAATGGATGTGACTATTATTATTGCTAGTGCCAGTGACCGATAGTGAGAGCTGCTTGCTTCCAGTCTGTGTTGCAAAACTCATAGAGACTCCCTCAGAAATTAATTACATCTTAAGATTAAAGACAAGGCAATTGCTAATGAACACAGCAAATACTAGTCTTGCTGCGTATCCTGTTCTATGGCCATCATTCTTGGTACCCTGCTCTTGTGAGAGTGCTCTGTTACATCTTGGGTATTCTGACTGTGTTCTTTTTTGGTTTGTTTTTTTTTTTTCCTGTGCATGTACACCCAAACACGTGCAGAGTCACTTAACGTTCAATAGCTACATCTCTTTTGCTGTAGCCAGAGAGATGGTGCTGAAACCAAAGTTTGTGTGTTTGAGTGCAGGGTTCACGTGGGAAGAAGCCTGCATCACGCTTCTAGTCATCTGGACTGAGTATCTGTCTCATCCAGGCAACGGCTGCAGACACAATCCTCCCAGAAGATTTCTGTGTCGGTCTCAGCACATCTGCTGCCCTGCACGTGTCCACGGCAGAAAAGAGGTGTTAGCAGTGCAGGCAGGCGTTCGTTCAGGCTCTTCTTCTGGTGACTCTCTGTGATGTTACAGTGTCACTGGAGACCAGCATTTCCATGTAAGAAAAAACAGAGCACTTTTTTTCTGGGATTTATGAAGCTACTGTGAAAATTTGATCTAGGCTGAAATTTGGCACAAAGCTCTTCTGTGCAGAATCAGCTGTTTCTGTTGCACCGAATGCTGAATTCATCAAGTCCAGCACAGCTCAGAAATCAAAGCCCCAGTGCTATAGCCAGCGTGCAAATGAAGAGGGCAAGTCTTCCCAGGACCACTGACACAACTACATGATATACAACGAGGACCTTGCTTTCTAATTAGCTGAGTGATATAACCTGATGTTCATTGCTCTTCTGGGAGGGAAGGGGAAAGAAACTTTTGGAATGAAATGCCATACAGCTAGAAACTGGAATTTGGCTGGAGTTGCTTTTTGAGGCCATCTGTTAAAGAATAGTAAGAACATATCCCTCTTTGCTGATTACAGCTGTGGAGATAGGTATGTGACAAATTCAGAAGAGTATCAGCAAGTAGCTATAGAAATTATCTGTTAGGATGGCTAAGCCTTTTGCTTACTTGGGGTGTTACTTTGTTTTGTTTTGTTCTGCACAGAAAACATAGGCTATTGTTCAGAGTTTGAGTTTTCCTTCTTCTCTGGGGAATCATAAATAAGAATAAATAGATTTTGCAGGTGCTTAATCCTGATGTTGGATTAGTGGCCTTTCCTGCGCGTTTAAAAAACAAATGTGTAAAAGGCATGGTTTTCATGGATGGCGATTATCTGCTGCACTGATTTGTATCCAGACACCCTACTTACAATACAGTTATAGCTAATTCTATGTCATTTTAGTTTCAAACTGCTGAAAACAGAACCTTAGAGGACATGTGTTCTTGAAGGGACGTTTGCTGTGTCCCCATTGTTAAGAGTGTTTGAGGCTCTTCCAGCTCACCCTGGTTCATCTTTCCTGTGCTAGCCCGGGACCAGGTGGGAAGAACTGCCGGGGCGCCAGCGTGGAGCACACTGTGTGTGAGAATTTACCCTGCCCTAAAGGTGTGCCAAGCTTCAGGGACCAGCAGTGCCAGGCCCACGACAGATACACCAACAAGAAGAAAAGCCTTCTGACAGCTGTCATCATCGATGGTAAATTTTTTCATCTTCCTCTGCACGATCTTGCTGTTCTCAACCTGTCTTGATTTCATCTGCAGGAATCCCATTTGTTGGTAAGAAGGCTACAATATATTCCCCTTAGCTACGTCTGAAGCACTAATTACAATTAGTTGTTCTTGATGCTGCCCTGCTGTTCTTTTAGCCTTCTTAACAGAAAATACAGAGCTATCAGTTCTTTACTCATTTTTTGTAGTATTGGGGAGAGGTTCCTTCTCTAGCTAAACACAATAGTAGCTTTTCCAAAGCCAGGTATAAATATATAATATAACAATTTCCATTAGCATGGATGAAAATTGCAAGTTTTCTCTACTGACATATTTCCAATTAATTTGGAGGTTCTTTCTCTAGTTATTCTAGCAGCAAAGTCTGCTCACAGAAATGTTTGTAAGACCACAAATATCAGTGTAAGGAAATAGTAGGTAATACGTGTGCAAGAATGCTTTAAATTATTTACACAATTGTTCTTCCTGGCAAACTGATGTAGGTCAGTCCATGAAGAGTAGAAATGGACTGGAGAACTTGTTCTTCTTAAATCACTGGCTGCAGCTTGAATTTTGTCTGAGACACTCACACAGTGACTTGGTCATTCACATATCAGGCTGCTGAATGTTCCCTGTAACAAACATGTTCGTTTCACAAACAGGTAAATAGAAATGTACTGACTAAATGGTTTTCTGTGTCTTAAAAGACCAGTTTCATCAATGTAACCATTTGAGTATTGAAATTGTAAAGTGGGGAAATGACAGGTCTATATAGAAAGGCTTATGTTCCTTCCCGATGAGAATATCAACAGACACCTTTCCAAATCCATCCATGTAGAGGCCACATCGCCATTGCCTCAAAAACTCTTGTTTGTGCTGTTTCTAAAGGCAGTCGCTTTTGTATTTCTCTTTCCAGATAAGCCATGTGAGCTCTTCTGCTCTCCACTGGGGAAAGATTCCCCTGTGCTGGTGGCAGACAGAGTCCTCGATGGTACTCCGTGTGGGCCTTACGAGACCGACCTCTGTGTACATGGCAAGTGCCAGGTGGAGTAACTTTCTTTTGTTTTATTTCTAGTGTTCAGTGTTGTCTGGGGGGGCTGTGTGTATCCTAGAAGAGCAGGCGTCCATGGGAGTGGCTCTGAGATGAGAGGGCAACCCTATTTTATAAGATCCATTGCGAGACCTCCACAGCCTCATGTTTTGGTCTGAGATTTATGATAAATGCCCGAGCTTGTTAGGGAACAGCTGGGAGTGTTCAGTGATCACACTTGCTTGTGTGTAGTCATCAAATGGCTTGGGTGGGAAGAGACTTCTGTGAGGGGAGCAGATGGAAGTGGAATCTGGCTTGCTTAACTGCTTCATTTTGGCGGTTAGAGGAACCACTGTAAAACCACTGATGCTGCAAACTGGATTAGAAATTGTCACTACCTTGTTACAAGTGTTACATTGCCAGCATCATCATGCTTTTCAGGTTAACCTGATTCCTGTCTAAAAATATTGAGGAAGCTTTTTAATACCAGTCATCTTTGGCTCCTGCAGCTGTATAAGCCAGTAGTTTCCCCTGTGTGATTTTTATTAACTGTGTTATTAGATAATGCCAACGTGAGTTAGTGTAAAACTCTTTGAAAGGCCTTTTTGCCTTGTAGTAAGAAAAAGGTTCCCTTCCTCCCAGGACAAACTAGGTTTTAAAGCTCCACACAATAGAAAATACAGGTTTAAAGGAGCAGATCCTGCAGCCCAGGGCAGTTTTCTTTTGCCTCTCATCTGCGTTGTCTTGCTTGGGTCACATGAAGAGTAAATCAGAGAGAATGTAGGGTAAGCTTCCATCTGCTATCTTGCAAGGGGGACGATGTATGTCCCCTTGGCTGTCCCTGGCTGGGCTGTCCAAACCCTGAGCATGTTTGTTTCCTTCTGTCTCTGGTCGGACAACTCAGTGATGGAAATGAAGAGGACTCTGTTCAAAAGTCTGTGAATTTGATTCCATTTTCCTGGAGTAAAGGTGTGATGGCCTATAACCCTTCCAATGATGATTATTCCTCTCTAGCCAAATTACATATAGATCCAAAATTAGGTGTGGGAGATCTTTGTAATACAACTCTTCATGGTTTGCTGAGCCATGAGGCAGTTCATAAAGCAGCGCATTGGATGCTTAGGAAAACCATCTGTTAGAGCTGGTATTTCAGACTCCTTGAAAGTTTAGTGGAGTTGTATAGACCCATACTAACTGGAGATTTAAGGTTAAGACAAGGGAAAGGAGAGAAGAGAATGTTTATTTATAGATCATAGATTACGGGAAGTAATTTGGAATGGATGCTTCCAGCAATGCATTACAGTTGGGATCAAGTCATTTGTCATGGACGCTGCGATGGGGAAAACACTCAGAGGGTTTGCTCCTAATCATGTAGCGTGTGTTCAAAGGTTGCTGCACAGACGTTAGTGATGTGAAAGACAGTTGAGTTGGCTACTGCAGCCTTGGCAGTGCTGGACTCTTCCTGGCTGTTCTTCCTCTGAGTTTATCCTCATCTAGATTTGTATGCTGTGCTAGGAGTGCCTCTTCTCAGGACTAAGCAGCCTGTTGCATCCACCAGAACAGCTTTCTAGCATCACCCTTTACATCCATTAACTTTACTGGAGATATGCTGGACTGCCCTGGGGGCATAAGGCACATAAAATTTGGCATAATTTCTGATTTGTTGGAGCAGTGATTAAGAACAATCAATTTTGATTGTTTTGAGGTAGGAGATAGATGAACATGATATTCGCCTGAGTGTAAGAGAGCCTTTGGGGGCATGAAGCAGATTTACTAATAGCAATGCGACGAGAAAAGTGAAAAATCTCTGCCTGGACTGAATTTTGCGCTGCTGCAGGAGACAGTTCCCACTGCTACCAGCCAAATGCTGCTGAAGAGACATGTTTAATTCAGTCCTTCTAATTTATTCAAATGAAGAATCTGAATATCAAGTTGCTGATTCTTTCTGTGCTCTTTAATACAAAATCCTTCGTGTAGAGTCAAGTTCACGGTGCATCCCAAGTTACTGAAGCTTTCCCTGTTTTCATCTATATCTGAAAAAATTAAGAAGTCCATTAATAACCTTTTATAGTTAGGCCAGCTGTGCACCTCCATCTGTGTGCCATTGACCATTACGCTGGGCCAGACAACTTTACTGCTCCAAACGTTCAGATCAGCCACAATTGGTAAATCAGACGTTATGGCAATGGATGTTTTCATCTTCCAGTGAGGAGCAGTAGCCAGCTCCCCTCCAAATGAAAACCTTTATGAGCACAGAGCTTTGGAGGTATATCATGAGAAGCAAATTGCGCTCTAAGTTGGGAGCGACTGCTTTTAACTGTGCAGAGAGGTGATGACAGCTGCAGAACATTCAGTCCATTTGCATCTGGCTGAGAGAAAATGCAAAATGATCAATTCAAGCCGAGCAGATTTGAAAGCCTTGTGAACTCATTTATAATACTCTTCTGCCTTATGTGCAGTTTAATGCTGAGAATTGCCATATGTGACTGTGTACCCCGTTTGCCACAGATACTTGTCTAACCAGCTGCCTATTAAACCAGTTTAATCAGCATATTCATTTAATTACTCTTCTACTCATTTCTTTACCCAGTGCAGACAAAGCCTGGCAACAAGCATTGCAGGGGGCCTGGAGAAAAGAATAAGTGCTGAAATCAAAGGGTGGTATTACTGTTATTTATTTTCTTGTGTAATCCTTCTAGTTGAAGGCTCTCAAAGGCAGGAATGACACATTGACAGTGTAACAGACAAATTAGCAGGAACCATTGCCTGTGAACAACTAGTCCAGGAAATGTAATAGCTCTTTTCCCTTCGGCAGTAGATGCTCCTGAATGAAACATGCATCCTTGTTGCATGATGAATGAATGTGGATGAACGTGACAAAGCAAAAAACTCTTCTTGCAAGGAGAGGGGGGGTTTTGAGAAGATAAGCAGAAATAGATTCTTTGAAGCCTCAAAATTCCCTAACTCCATTCGGGCACTTAGGGAGGAGGGTTTTGCTTCGGTTGTACTTTCTGAACTTATTTAATTTGAAAGCGATGAGCGGAGCTCCAGTCTAACCAGTGCGAATGAAGCCTTTTGGTGTCACCCTCACTATCCTTGAAACAAAATCCTCATAAGCAGCAGCACCCCTGTACTTATCCCTTACATCTGAAAGCACCTGGTATGAGTAACTTGGTTAAAACTCTGATCATGCATGGAAGTACCAGAGAACAAAGTCAGCCCTAAATTTAGCACAGGGGTTTTATGCTGAATAAAACTTTTAATAATCTTACTTCTTGTCTTTGAGACTAATCATAAGCTCATCATTCAATTTTGTCCTGCCCTTGTTTATTAGAGTAGTTTTCAAGGCTGAACATTTCATTCTTGATAGTGATAGAAGTTTGCCAGAATGAGGACAAAATAAAAGCAATGTAAGAGCTTCAGTACTTGGTCTCAAATGCAGAAAAGCATGTTATAAAGTTATGCCTTTAGAAGAAATGTTGTGGAGTAACAACAAATGTATTTATCCTTACCATCTTCTGATCGAACTAGATGCCTTGTTCAGTAGGTCTTTGATCTTATTTTCTTGAAATTCATATGGTCTTCTAGCAAGGAGAATTTATTTTCTCGTGAGATTTTTCAGAGGCAGAAAGTCTGTAACAAACTGGAGAAAGAGAGCAGTCTGATGAATCTGAGGAGGAGGAGGGTGAGTGCTGATCTGGCCTTTGCAACCTCTCTCTCTTGCCTGCTTCCACAGTTTGCTTTCTCTAGCACAGACATTGTGGTCGTAGTGAAGATGTGCAACTTGCAGATCAGATGCTTTTATTTTCCCATATTTCTCTTCAACTGACAGGTGGGTTTCAGAGGGAGGATTCTCTGAGGGTTTTGTTCTTCCTCGAGACTATTCGGTGCATGTTTAGTGAGTCTACACTCGTGGAAGTAGTACACTTTCTAACCTCTTACAGCTCTTCAGTCTAGGCTGCTGGTGTTAATAGAAATCTGCTGGCAGAAGCGGAGCTAAGGAAGGTGTCAGATGTCACACAGCAGTGGTGTGGGGAGAAGACAAGGTGCTCAGCTGACTGTTGTGACGCACATGACTTTGTGCTGGTTTTTCTCAAAGCAGGATTAGTCAAGAGACTCATGAGAGCATGAGAACTTCCCAGCAGGGACTACAGTTGTACCTCAGCATGTAATCTAAGGTCACTTTGAAAAGAGAGGCCTCCTGTACAGTGGAACTGAGCTAAGATCAAGGGCAGTCTTCGCTGTGATTTAAAAATTTAAGAGATGAAGATGTTTGGCTCTATCTGCAGTTTTCTCATGAGAGTTTTGTTGTGTCACAGCTACTTCTAACTTGCTGATGAATCTACAGTACATTCCATGATGACAAACCACACATTAGGCTCTCCTGGCAGAACAGAAATATTACAGAACGGCTTTCTTCCAAAAGCAATTGTCATACTGTATGAAAGGGGAGCACAAATTTGAAAATGGACACATTCTCAAAAATAGTTTTGCCAAATTGGATAGACAGAGCGTTAGGAGGGGGCCACAAGTGGCAGAGGATAAATTGTAGTTGTCTACTGGACCTATTGTTGGCAAACAGTTTTCTATGTACTCAGTACCCACTTTTTGCATTTGATTGATGCATTCAGTTCTGGCTTTGCCTCCTCACTGAGTATTTTCCATGTATTATTCATATTCCTGCATTACAAACCGTGGTACAAGATGTTCCAGACTGGGTAGCTTGTCTCCATACAACAACTTGGCTTAGAACTGTAGTTTGATAAATTATATAGTATATGTGCACAAAATCCAGAAGGATTGTTTGAACTACAGAAACCTGTTGTATAAGTACCTTTTTTTCAATTTCTGGATCTGTAGCAATGTAATCTGAGGCCTAAAAAGAGCATCAGGGCTTTTGATGAGTGAGGCGTAGCAACAAAACACAAGACTCTGTTGATATCTTACTACCTTTTAGTGTACTTTACAGTAGGATATGAAAAAAAAATAATCAGGATGTTTCTCCCTATTTTTCTTCTATGTTAACCCATGGAGAACATATAATAGACAATTCATGGTGTTGTCTGCCTTGGAGGCTTTTAGATTTTGCTTGTGGCTTGGGCAGCCAAGAATTGACGAGAAGGGAGGCTACTGATATATCATGTACTGATAAATATATATTATTTTCACAATGAGAAGTGACAGGATAGTTGCCTCTTTTAATGAAGGGTGCTTGAAATAAAATCCTCTGGTATCTGCAGCCTGATGGCATTTGTACAAACCAGGGCAGAGGCAAGGTGAAGCTGGTTTGGAAGGATCAGAAAGGGGTAGCTACAGAAAGAACAGAGGCAAAGGACTTCCTGGGATGGGAAAAGGTTTTGTATTGTTTCCAAGTTCGCTCATACAACCTGCTCTGCTGCCAGATCACAGGGGTGGTGACACATAACCCTCAAGCTCTACATGAGAAAAACGTTCTTATCAAAAATATTTGTATCTAGCATCTCCATGAACTGCGAAGGGATCTAAACACAACGACGACGGGCAAGTGTTATTGCGTGTCTATTGCAGATAATGCCTCATTTAGAATAGGCTCCTGTTGGAGCAGAGCTGTTCTGATTCAGATAAAATCTGAAGGCTTGGGAAATGACATGACATTTGCTGAACTAAATTCTACGTGGACTTCAACTCATCACACAAAATTTGTTGTGGAAAAGAAATAGAAGTAACTTACAGATAAACTACCTGATTAGGGATCTAGGCTCACCCTCATGTACAAATCCTGGTGGACATCCATAATCCTTCACAAGGGAAGTCGTGTTTAAAATAAAAGAATAAGAATTGTCTTACCCTCAGATCTGCATGTCAGTTGCTCACATATGTACATTCCTCTTTCATGTGGTCCATCCCTGGAGGTGTCAATGGACACTGGATATTATGGACAAAAAATTGGCAGTGTAGAGGAATCTGTCATAACCAGCATGCTCTGTACATGATTAATTTGTAAAATGGCACACGTTGCATCAATATTTATATTTGATCCATTGAGACAGCTAGTTAGTTCAGCATATGGGAAGCATTACAGTTTTGTGAGCTTACAGTGTCATTTTTTGCACAGGGTGGGTGTATATAACAAAAATAATTGTGTTTATGTAGCAAAACACACTCACGCAGGCTGTATCAATTGAGTTCTTGCACAGCCATTGAAAATATGAATAAAAATATCATTAAAAAATACACAAGCAGTACAGAAAATAGTTCACACAGAAGAATCCAAATGATGTGTATTCAGAAGAGAAGAGGAGTTTTCCTAAGCTGGAGCCAGCAGCAACTGAAGCTGGAAATACCACCCAACAAGCAGTATTTTCAGATGTTTAATTACAAAAATGAGAAGAAGGGGGAGGGAGAGAAGGAAGGGTGAACTGAGATAGCAGTTCAGAGAGAAGGAATTTCAGGCCTTTGGCTCAGCAAACCTGCAGGTACCTACCAATTTAAAGGTTAAGGATAGTTGCAAAAGATGGTGTCAGAGTAGGAGACTGCCTGGGCTGAAGATTGTTAAGAAACCTGAGGATATAGTTGTGACTGTCCGTGCTGAGGACTTGAAGTCCCAAAAGACTATCTAGAAGTTTCTTGCCAGCACTCCCATGTTTTAATACGGGCGAGGGACTGACTTTGGTTAAAATCTGCTTCCTCTTAGACCAGTTGATGCTGTGAATAGCAGTGATGCAGCACTGCGGGCTTTCAACAGCCAGTTATGGCAGGAGGTGGAACTCCTGGGTGGTGTCAACATCAGTCGCTTTGCCAAAGTTATGGATATCACTGTCCAAGTTCGTGTTGGATGGTACAGGGAAGCTCCAAGAGTCCAAGAACAGAGCTGATGATGGCAAATACTCCCACAGACTACTAAACAGGGTGGTGGGAACACTAGGATGGCTTCTTTCTTTTTATTCTTCCTTCTGAAGACAGACGAGCTCCAAGTGCCCTGTTCACTCCTTGATGGAACATCTTGGTAAAAATACAGAACGTCTTCCCTTCTCACCAGACCATTCAAGACTGATGGAATTCAAAGTATCCAGCTGTTGCTGGGTGGAATGGTCCATGGACTCATTCTGCTCACCTGCAGGGTAACTCACAGGATGTTATTTGCAAGGTCTGTCTGTCCTCAGAATGTAAAGCTTCCCCTTTCTGCCTTTCTGCTTCTTGATTAAAAAAATCACCTTACCCTGGTTGGTGTGCTGGGCTGTGCAGGAAGCAGTGCAAAACAAGCTAGAGATGGTAATGATCAAATAACACACTTGAGCTATTTGCTTTTAAGGGTTTGTTTCTGCACTATGAAAACTTGACTTTTGAGTAGTGAAAGTTGGGATTTTCTGTTTGCGTACAGTTAGTTAAACCCTTACTTTTTTGGAAAGCTTTCTGCAGATTGAGGACAGCTCTGTCTACTGGAACGATTCACAGTGTAATAGACAGAACATAAAGCATGATGTCCATGAAAAGCTGATGATGTACAGACTCTTCCCTCTGGTCTGGTAGGGCTCAGGCTTAAGTCTCTGATACCCAGTGCTGGAATCTCAGAGGCTTTTTCACCTTGGAGAAAGCTGGACATATTTCTCAACTGGCACTCCAAGGATGGCTGGTAGATACTTTCCTCCTAAGAAGGGTGATGTTCACTGTCCTTTGCTTCCTCGTCCTTCCAGTCCTCTCTCTTCCCCTTTGCCACTTGTTTGAAGAGTGGCAGTATTTTCAGTGTGGGGAGTTTTCAAAGGATCCAAGTGACCGAGGTGGTCACTGTAATGTGTTTCTAAATGACTTTGCAGCTTTTGGAATCCGTTGTCAAATCCTAACAAAAGCTGTTTCATTATGGACTGTTATTAAACACAGTTTTACTTCAGAAATGACTGGAAGACTTGGGGAGTGAGAAAGGGACTCTAATGTTTGCATAGACAGTGCTTCCAAGGTATTTTTCCCCCATAAAGCAGCAAGAACACACCAGTTTTCATCTCAAAGCCAAGAAGGAAAACTCTTCTATTCTGTTAAAGATTTTCCTTTCTAAGAAACCATTTTCTGGCCCACATCTGGTGGGGGCTTTAGATCTCAAGCTCTGGACTGAAGGGAAGATATGTCCTGTGGATGGGAGGGATGGTGCCGTTGAAGGGAAGGCTGCAAGGGCCATTCCCAGATCCTCCACTCACAGGGAATTAGGGTGAAGTTAAAAGGCAAAAACCATCAAAGTTTTGGGGAGGTGTATTTGTGGATTCAGTGCATGTTCTTTCCATACCTTCAGAAAGGGTCCCTCAGGTAACAGTGTGTCCATGACCTAGTAAATGTGGGAGGAAATGGTTTATCTTGACCCCCAGTGTCAGAAAAGGGGGGAATGACTCTTTCAGAGGCTTTGCTGGCTTGCAGTGGTTTACATTATCTGAGAAACTATAGAGTAAATGTAAAGCATGTGATTGCTAACTCCCCATTCTTTGCCTGCCTCCATTATAGTCCTACAGACTCCTTGTGGAGCACTGGGAGTAAGTGTGGTTCAGCACTCATTATATTCCCTTTATTCATGTGTGCGCTCACATAGTGCTAATAACAATGCAGTACAATGAAAGATAGCCCGAGAATCTTAAATTAAATGCAGCCTTTCCAGTATCTCAGCAGGGTGGCAGGCAGGCATATATTTCCAGCTGCCTTTCAGCAACCCCATTAATAAATCATATTTATTTTCCTGGAAGGAGAACTGCTGGGACATCCTTCTGTTTTGGGGGCAGAATCACGTTCAATATCCCATTATGATTTCTTGGACATGGGTGTGAAGTTTAAACTTGAGAATTTTAACTGCCAGAAACTCCGTGGTTTTCTTCGTACCTTTCTTTAACTCCCATTTATAAAGGTTTTTTTCCTGTAGTTCTCACCCACCAACTTCCATGCTGTTCTAGTTAATGAGCAGCTTTTCCCTTGTATGTGTTTAAGATGATCACCCTTTCTTAGCTTGTGTCTGTCTTCAGCGATTTACCCAGACAAACACTGCATCAGAACACGTCTGAGTGCTGGCAGTCTTTGATCCCTGTGATACATCTGGACTTAGGCAGTGGCCAGTGTCTTCTGAAACAAGGGGAAAGTTTGAGTTCAGGTCCAAATTACTTTGCTTACACGCAGACAGTCTCGGGTAAACAGCCCGAGTTCTCTTAATATTTCCCTGCTTACCCTATTTTTCAAAATGTTTGTTGTTTTGATTGTTCCCTAAGATACCTCTCCAATTTTCCTCTGGCTTTATTATAAGAAGGCAAGGAACGGAGAGACCCAACACAAATTACTCAAATAAGTCGCAGTGGCAGTCCTGCTAGCTCATTTGCCAAGAAACTGTTTATCTACAGAGAATAAATCTTCAACTTATTTTTAATAGTAGAATCTCTGCTAATAACTCGCATAACGACAACTCTCGTTTCAGTAGAAATTTGTGGTTTTTAGGAGTGAATTGCTGATTATTTTGAGGGTCTTACATGGACACAAAACAATCTGTATAGACTCATGACAGAAACAGAAACTCATGACCAACCTCAAGTTCAACCAATGTGCAATGGTCACCATTGTAACCTGGACATGGCTTTTTCTTACTGGAAAGAGTTTAGGAAAGTATGGAAAATAGCTTTTAAAATGAGGCTTTAGGTTAAATTGTTAGGTTGGTGGTTGTTGGGGTTTTTTTACAGTTGAATGTCTGAGCTTAATTTGAAACTTCATAATTGTATAAACGGTCATGGTACAGATTGGCCAAATACGAACCTAACCTGCTTCCACTGAAATACTTTTTCATTGCAGGTATCTAGAATCATTTTATTAATGAGGTCTTTTTTCAGGTATTGCAAAAGTGTCATCAGAACCAAGGAAGTTAACCCAGTTAAGATCCCTGTCCAAAGCACAGTTCATTCACGGAGCAGCACACAAACATGTTACATTGCTATATGAACGTGAAACATTGATTTAATTTGTTGTGCTTGAAGGAAGCTAGAGTGGGTTAGTATGAAATCTGTGATGATATCTTGAATAACAAATGTTTGTGAAACTCTCTTCAATTAAATCTTCCCAATCAAAGTTCGTGCTCTTAGTGTTAGAGAAGGGGGTTACAAGTGAGTGCTCCCCCAATTCACGGTGTTCTCTTCCCATTCAGGTTTTCAGTCAGATGTCTATCTTAATCTCGACTTCAATGTTTAGAGATACTTTAACCTTGCAAACAAAATAATGGGGACCTCTGGTTATTGTCATTAGAAAATTGGCTGCGATGGAATCATTGGCTCAGCTGCCAAAGAGGATCGCTGTGGAATCTGCAGTGGTGATGGCAAAACCTGTAAAGTGGTGAAAGGCGACTTCAACCACACCAAGGGGATGGGTGAGTAACCCTCAGCAGCGTTTTAGTGGAGTGAAGGTTTTCATAACTGCTTGAGGAGAGTTAAAGTGTGGTAGTAATAGCTCTTCTTGGATAGCATTGGGCTCATCTGCTCTACTAAATACATAAGAAACACGATACAAAACCCAGCTCAGTTCAAATGTGGTGTTCTGTCTGCTGCTTCTTCAGTTGCCCAGATACCAGCCATTGCCTCTGTCTGAAATTCAGAATGAAGTTGTTTCTCATTTTGGATGCTATTGGTGCTGTTGATTTTAAATAAGAGACAAAATAACGAATTTTTTTTTCCAGTGAGAGAGAAGTCTTACTTCAGCACCGTATTTGACTTCTTTGAGAGCTCAGAATGATGCATGTTGCAGATCGTTCATGTTGTAATCAGGATATTTCAGCATAATGAAAGAGCGCTCCCCTCTGAATATTTTTACTAATTCCTTGCCAGCAATAATATCCAGTATAGGATACAAGAGCTTCCGGTCAGAGTAAAGATATTCTCCTCTCTTGTTAAACATTAATGTACATACAGCTTGGTGTTTGAATTAGTCTTTGTTCCAGAGTTTCTGTATTGCACTTCTGAGAAACCTGTTATCGCATATCCTAATCAGGCAAAGGGAGGGAAAGCCAAATTCAAGACTTGCAAGCTGCTCTAAGAAGAAGGAATTGTCCCGAAAAAAATATTTCACATTCAGTGAATATAGAATTGCCATTTCTGTATGGAAAAATATATTCAACATGTGCTATGCCAGGACTGAGTTCAGCAAAGCAGATAAAGATTCCCTTTAAGCACACACTTCAATTCTGTGTAGTTGCTGAAGCAGCACCAGTGCTTAGCAATTTTCTTGAATCAGGGTCTCAGCACTGAAGTCTGAGGCTTTGATTTTGTTCATTGACCAATTCCTCTGCACCATTCTGCTCCTTACCTGTGGAGCTACCTGTAATCTGTCACCTCCTCTCAGATGCAGGTGGGATTTCCCACCTGGAACCGCATCTTTCTGGAGCACATTTGTGCTGTTGCATTGCTTGGCCAACCTCTTGAATGACTTCCTGCATTCTTGCCTTTGGCTCTTTTGTCCCGGTTATTTTCCACCTAATTATGTCAAGGCAAATGGTGGGAAAAGTTTCTCATTTCCATTTAAAAAAATCTATCCTCCATTTCTGTGGTGGATTTTACAGCTGTCCATGAACTTCTTAATTGCTCCTGAAGAATAACTATCTTTTATCTTTTCCATTGAGACTACAGAACATCTTGTGCAGATAAATAAGTAATTTCTGGGTCACTGCCAAGAGGTTGCACCCGTTTCCAACTAGACAGGCTCCTTGAGGGTGGTGAATTTACAAGGCTGTAGGAACAGAACAGTTTCAGACTTAGCTGGTTGTTTGGCTGCCAGGACACCACAGGAGGTTTTCACCCCCAGCACCCTGTAACCTCATAGGAAGATATGGCTGAATTGTAGTTAGTGTTCAAGCATTTATCGATACTTTTTCTTTGCTGATTATCTCAGAAGCACAAACCTGTGAAAATGTTGTTTTGTCAATGCAGTGTTTCCACCTTTGCTCATCTCATGTAATCTATAAGCTAATTATTTATACAATTATAATCTCCTAAACATTTATTAGATGTTTTGCTTTATTAATTTTATTTAGTTTTACGTGGCTATAGTTTTAAAAAGTAACATCTGTGAATGCCAAACTGTCTTCTCCTAGTCTGAAAAGCATCTTTGCATTTTATTTTTTAAATTATGCTCTTTTAATGAGTGTTCTAGCTGACTAAAATGGAAGGAATGTTTATGATCTTTTAATTGTTCGTGTTCTCCTGCTTTTAGATTTCTTTTATATTAGACACTGAAACAGACTTGTTGATTCCCAGCCCTAATTCTGCAAATATTTTCTGCATTGTGAGTTACTCCCATCAATTTCTATTCATATGTTACTATTTCGCAGAATCAGATCCTCAGGTTAACCTACTGGATCTTATGCAGTAGGCAGAGCTCCAGGGTTGGGCTTGAGGTATCACAAGTGAACATGAGGTTACTCAAGAAAATAACTGGCTTTTTTTCTTTAAATTGACATTTAAGCAAATACGTACAAAAATCTCAGAAAAGTTGGGGAAAGGAGAATACACAATATGCCTTCAGTACCAGATTTGGGGTTTGGATATCTAAATGATTGCACAGGTCAGTGGCAAATCCCCATGAACTTGCTGAAATCAAAGTCAAGGCCAACAGACTGAGTCAAGTATGCTGATTTATTATTTCGGAAGAGAATAGACTTCAAATATCAAGACATTGATTGTTTTGGAATGGTATCTATTTTTGGAATTGCAACTGCAACTTTTGGGCCAGATCCTCAACTGCTCTGCACGTGGGACTCCATTGACTGCAGGATTGGTCCCTAAATGTCCTGTGATTGCAAATTATGTTGTCAAAGCCCTATTAATTGAACTAAATCCATGCCAACTCCTTTCTGTTTCTTAGTAACCAATAGTCATTGTAAGAAGGTTTCCACATGTGTGATGGCAAAGGCAAAGGCTGTTCCCAAGTGTTTCTCGTGTAAGATACTTGAATGCTGTTTGCAGTGTCAGTGGGTGTTGGTGACATCCTTTGGTGTTGGTTCTTTGTCTTCTTTTGATTGGGTTAGATGGGGAGATTGGTGTCAAAAGCCATGGATAAACTTCAAGTCCTTTTACTGTTTAGCTTGGTTTGTCGAAGATAGGAAGTACAGATCCTTTCCTTTTAGAAAGTCTATCTGCATGAAAGAAAGCCAAATTTTATTAAACAATTAGAAAGAACAAGACCTATTTCTTTTTTCTTCCAACTTTAACATCACAGATGAGATTATGCCACCATGCTGGGGCATGATGGTAGAATTTCTTAGCAGGTCCAGCAGTTCAGATACTGCCACCTATGATCCAGGGTGATCCAGCTATAAATGGATTCCATTTCTCTTTTGGGAAGGAGGTCAAAAGCCTGGATTTGTGATGCTAAATGTCACATACACTTGTGTGCAGCTGGCTGTCTTCAGTAGGCCAACTGAATGCACTGTTTAGACTGAGGTTTACTTCTGACTGGCAGCATGCCCTACAAAATAATTTTTCAAAAACAAATGCAGACTTGTTCCGAAGTCCACCTCTGTCTCCTTGCCACTCTACATGGAGCCTAGAAAAAAAAAGGACAGCTCTTTGGCTCATACCTGTTGGGTAGCTGTTTTATCACTGGCTTCTGTCCAGACTCTAAAGCTGTGCCCATAATGCTCAGAAACCTGGATTCAGAATGAGACCCACACCTGTCTTTCTTGATTTTTCTCTGTCATACCAAGATTTCCATATCAAGGACCACAGATACTTGGGGTTTTTTAATGGCAGAACATAATAAGGTGAGATATACCGGTTGTTGCAACCATCATTTTGGCAAATGGAGAGTGTGTTTTTCTTTTTAAGATGGTGAAAAACTAGGCTTTTTATTGTGTATGTTACTTGTCCAGCACATATTTGAAAGAAAGAAAGTGTGTTTGACTTGTTCTGCTGGCTAGAAGCATCTTTAGCCAACACAAGAAACTCTTTTTTTGTCAATAGGATGTACATCTAAATGACAAGAAAATAGAGCCCCAGGCGTAACTTTGGGTGTTTTACAAGGGTTTAAGCAGAACACGCAAGTTAGAAATTCCAGAAACCAACTTCACAGCAATAGTAGGAGGCTTTGAAATCTATCCATGGCTCCCCAATGAAATTATTTTCTTCCAAATGAGCTATCCCATGGCTGGAAGTGGACAGGTGCCGATGGAGGAATTCCTCTCGAGCTATAATAGCAAGTGAGAATCGTCACAACCGTTCAGAAAATGAACATGTAGTTACCACTGGACGTATTTCCACTCCACTGCAACAACTAGCACTCAGCAAAAGGTGCAAGGTGGGAAAGGCCATGGAAACAGACTTATCCCTAAAATACTAAGGAAGCTGTGCTGGCCCCAACCAGCAGGTAGGCAGGGCAGTCTGAGTTCCTTGGCTTCTACCCCAAGCTCTTTGTTCAAAGCACTTTGGGAAGTTTAATAATGGGACGAACGCTGTTGACTTTGTCACAACTAAGTTTGATGCATGTACAGGGATAAGATATGAAGGTACAGTGCCCACAGATCAGTACTTTCAGCCATGGGATAATTTTTCCTTTACCTCAGAGTCCGTCTTTCATTGCAACGTGAACCAGGAGAACAGTTTTCTAGTAGACCAGTGGTGTTCCGAAGTTCACACTAAACTTTCTGTTCTTTCTGGGAGTAATAACAATGGCTAACAATGGATTTTTTTGTGTGAGCTGCTTTCCTCTTGCAAATCTCTCCAGCATTTAAATGAAGATACAGTAGCCACTGTTCACATATTAATCTCCTTGATGACAAAGCCACCTCTTTGTTCTGGTGTCTCTCCTAATACGAGTTACACCATATAATTTGTATCTAGGATTTGCTTCAATCACGGTCTTGCATTCCTGAGACACTGATGTAATGCAGATTATCCAGAAAGATTGGTGCGTGCCAAAGTAACTGTTCCCAAGGTGGAGTATACTGCATACAGCACTATAAATTATCAAATAATGAAGTTCTCCTGTTGTACTTTCAAAGCTTCATCTTAACAGGCTGATTTATGGGTGAAATTACTAGAAATACTGCCTGATAGTTGCCAAATCTCATCAGTCTTTAACCAGTTCCTCATTTTAAGCAGAACTTTAAGCCCAACCTTGCAAACCCCTGCATTGCAGGCAATTATCCTAAGACCTAACAGATCTCTGAGAGTCCTTGACTTGGGGCCAACTCTGAGGCTTTTTTTGGTCTTACTAACTGACACTTGATAATCTTTCTGGCAATCTGCAGTTACAGTTTGCTTAATAAAATGTGCCTGGAAAACAATGGAGGTGTTTTCTGGTGCAGTTATCTCAAAGATCAGGAATATTCTGTGACCAGAAGCCTCACATTAGCTCTAAGGACCAGACTGGAGTGGTGGTGGTTTTTACCTATGGGAAATTTGCATGGGTGTTACGTGGTATGTTTGCAATAGGATTTGACCACTAACTCACACAATATTTATGGAAATAATGAATGAGAGTGTCAGGACACTCCAGGTGGGACATGCCCAAGAATTCCGCATCATCCCTGAAAGGACAGGTCGATGCAACTGCAGAGTGGTTGGCAGTTCACTGGCAGAAGAGCGAAGGTCAGCAGTCAGGTTTGTGCTGCGTGATCTCAGTGAATGAGCGCAGTGTGTTTCTTCTTACTCAGGAGCTGTGAATGCAACCCCCCAAAGTCATCCATCAGGATTAGAAATTACATGAGGAGAAAAATCTGGTGTAAGACCAAACTAAACAGTCTCCAGAACTAATACGCTATTAATAGCTTACACTCCACTATTTACTATTGTAAAAAGTAACATAAAAGTCAACTTTTCCACGTGGTGTTTCTCTCATGGCACAGTGATGAAATGAGAGTGTATTTATGGCATTAGCTGGACCTCAAGCAGGGCTCCACAGCTCGCTCACCTCTGAAGCAGTGTGACAAACTCCTGGCTGCTGCTGGGTCAGGGGACGGATCCAGAGTTTCCCTGAAGTTAGTGACTGGCTTTTCACGAAATTCAGTGTAACTTTATATCCAACCCCAGTATGATCTACCTCTGGGCATTTGTATCTGGCATGTGATTTAAAAAAAAAAATAAAATTAAAAAAAAAAGGTAACTAGTCCCCCAGTAGGTACATTAAATTACCTGAAGCTTGGGCATGTTCCAGACTGGCTTCCTAACAGGGGTGTCCAGATGTGTCATAGGGCCTGTTTCCTGGTGACGGACTGTCATTAATCACACCTTTGCTGTGTGCTCACCTCTGGTGGTAATTGTCGGTTGGGTTTATATGCAGATGCATGGGGTGCAGTGAGGATGTTTGATTTCTGAAACACACTGTTTTGACTGTAATTTTGTATCTCAGCTGAGGAAAAACCAACTCCTGGCAGTGTCTAGAATAAAAGCCAACATCTGTTTGCTTGGATTTCCTAACAGATTTCAGTATTGCCTTAAAAAAATTGACCCTGGAAATAATGATTTTTCCCAGAGAAAGCTACTCTGTAATAGCAGGTGGGAGAGCCACTGCTCTGGCTGCTGCACACAGACAAGGTTTGCAGCTCTGCTATCCCTCTTTCTGGTTTTCCTGCAAGGGATGACTGACCATTTCTGAGATGTCCTGAGGAAAGGAGAAGTAAGTAAGAAGGAACAAGAGCGAAAATAATTGAGATGAAGGGTCAAATGGAAAGTGTCGTTCAGATACAATGATCAGGGAAAGAGGGAGTGTGTCTGGCCTGAATCAGCCATCCACCCAATGCACCTTATGAAACCCAAGAGCTCAAGCTGTATTTGTAGCACAACGAAGGCATTGGGCACTCTGCTGGTTCAGATGGGTAGAAACGAATCACAGTCTGAGACCCCAGATCCCTGTCTCACTCCACATCACAGTGGTTACAGAATCACTTTAGTCCTGAGCTGACAGCACGAGGCTATCAGCATCCTCCTTTGAGGCCCCTGTATCAGTGTAGCACTGTATCAGCTACACTTGTCCCTAAAATAGCTTCCCAAATATTGCTGAATGCTAGAGGAGTCACAACACTTCTCCAACCCTGTACCCTACACTGCCCACAATTTCTATAAAGGCAGGGCTGACACAGAACAGATTCACACAGCCCTTTAAAACAAAAAAAAAGGGGGATGAGGGAGCACACAGGATAAGCTACTTAACATCTAAAAGAAAGGGGAGAGCAATCACCCAAAAGAGGTGCCAAGTTATACACTGCAAAGTCAACTGGGTGGCCAATTAGAAGGAATCAAGTCATGGTTGTGATGAGATTAGTGTCATTTACAGGGGCCTGATTCAGATTCCAATGAAGTCAGTGGAAAAACTCTGCCTGGCTCCCAGGCCTCTGAAATGGGCCCTAATGTTCCTCAGCTTTATAGTTTAAAGGCACCACTTCCACCCGGTAACTCCACATGGCTCTGTGGTGTGGGAAAATAGGTTATGTTTTCTTGTAGCTCCTAATTATTCTGTTACTCTCTTAGTCAGAAGTGGTATAATTGTGTCATGTTTCTGATTGGTGAACGAAGCATAAAAAGACGAAGAGAGTTTCAGAAAGATTAAAAACCGAGAGAATTCTGTAAAAATATGATGGGGCACTGGAAAAACTTCCCTGCCGTGTCAGATCTCAAATGGTCTAATTTGGCCAGTGTTTAGAGGTGACTGGTGGTCAGTCACAGAATCACGGCATTGTCAGAGTTGGAAGGGACCTCTAGAGATCATCCAGTCCAACTCCCCTGCCAAAGCAGGATTGCTCAGAGCCCAGCACTCAGGACGGCATCCCGGTGGGGCTTGAAGGTCTCCAGAGAAAGGGACTCCACACCCTTCCTGGGCACCCTCTGCCAGGCTCTGGCTCTGTCTTTGAGAAACTTTCAGCTCTGTTGTTGCATTAAATCTGAGCTGTGGAATCCTGTTTAGCAGGCCAATGCAAGGAGGCTGTTACCGTTATATCCTCCAGATTTTTTGTATAAAGCTGAAGTGTAATTCAAAACAATTTGTTTTCCCCAGTTGTCCCACTAATCCCCTTTGTTTAGTTTTAGCATCATCAAAATGTTTTGTGGATGTGAGTCCTTTTTGATATGTCCCACAGCCTCAAGCAGGGTTATTTCGGGAGGGGAAAGCAGGAGCATCTATTGGAAACTTCATTTCAAATCACAGATGTCTCTTTTGTGATGAGCGTGTTGTTTCTGATAGTGACCCTTTGCATCAGGAACACTCCTCATGCATCCCTGTCGGTACGGCAGGAGAGCCAGGACGATTGGAAGGAAGACAATCTAATTAGACCCAAGCGCAAGCCTTGAGCACAATCGAGCAGCACACGTGCTTTTCTCTCCCTCTTCTCAGGCTGAAATGTTAGTCATCACCATGCATGTCACAGCAGCAAGACTTGGCTGCCAGCGTAGGGATCTCATTTGAAGCGTTTCCCACCCATTCCCCAACCTGGCAGGAGTTGATTTTTCACGGTGAGACACTGAATGCTGGATGCCTCTGGCTGGCGGTGGCAGCTCTCATCCATCTGCTCTTTTGTTGCCATAGGTTACATCGAAGCAGCTGTGATCCCTGCAGGTGCCCGGCGGATCCGAGTGGTTGAGGATAAACCTGCTCACAGTTTTCTGACTAAAAAGACAAAAGAAAAAAAGAAAAAGAAAAAAAAAAAAGGTTTTGATTCACAACTGAGCTCTGTTTTCTGTTAAAATGACCTTTCTCTATATGACCTGTAAGATGATTTGGTTTGTTGTTGCCAGGAGGCAGCTGTTGATTTCATTCTTGTTGCAATCTCTCTCTGCTTTCATGTCTTCGTTTTGTGATGTTTGCTTCATGTGATGGTATGTGACACTTACAGACCCTGTGCAACCTGAAGGGACCAGAAAATACTTCTATATAGATAGAAGAGCTCCTGAACAAAACTTGGCACTGGGTTGAACTTAGCTGCCAGGAGCACACAACAGTTTGGGAGGGAGTGGGAAAGACAACAGTGCATTTAGAGAAAGGAATGACAGAGATATAGATAGGAAGGTCCCCAGCTCAGGCTGAAGCAGAGGCAGGACAGGGCAACTGATATCCCTCAATAACCTGACCATGAGGCTCCCTGTGCCATTTCCTGCAGCAGCAGGAATGCTGTACACTCAGTGCTGTACCCAAGACCTGATCCTGCGCTCTGAGATGTGCTGGCTGCAGCCTCTGCTCCACCTGTCTCTCTTTTCTCAGGCCAAACCATTTGTTTAATCTGCTTCTCATTTCTACTTCTGCATTCCTTTTGAAGGGAACAGGCTTCCTCTCCTCTTTTCCCTGTTGGAAACAAAGTTTTAGACATGGGTGTCAGCTCGGATTTGTATGTGAGGTTGTTGTAGGGCAGGGTCTGTCAACAGATTTGTTGTCCAGTTACTAATTGCTTAGATTAAAGATTGGAAGGGCATTTGTGAAGTGCAGCCGGTCAGCAGCGATATACATCTGTCAGTCTGGTCTTTTATCTCTTCTCTCCAATATTAGGGGTGTTTCCTTTTGTTTCATTACTGTGCAATAGATGAAGGGCTTTATCTCCCATCAACTTCTGTGGAGACCAAGTCATAGAAACACTAATGCCCTGTTGCCCTGAATTTGCACAGGAAGCCTGTGGCAGAGCAGGGAGTTTATCCAAAGGAAAATTGTTCAAGGCCCAAAGGAACCCCTGGCACATTGAAACATCCTTTGCACACACAGAGCTGCATGGATATGTATAAATGGGGGAATTCTTTCACTCTTAAATGCTTTATGCTGTGTGGGAAATCAGAAGGATAAGAGAAAATCCCGAACTTCTTTCTTTGTTCAGTGAACTTTTGCAGCTTATAGGTCCCTGCATTTTCAAACCTAAGCTCTTTTTGCTGTTGATGAGCTCATTATCCACATGGGGTTTGTCCTTCCTTATCAAACAGTGTTTCAGCCCATCCACATGCTGATATTCTCATTGCAGTGGTTGGAAGAGATGCATATTCCAGCTGTCCCTTAGCCTGGGAATTATTTGGTGCTGTTTTCACTTGTGTGTGTTCTCATTCTCTCAAACGGAGCTTCTCAGAGCAGAGACACTGTAGGGTTTGAGGATAGAAAAGCACTCTGAAAGATGGACTTGCTTATCAAGCATAGGATAGGAACTCTGAGAGGATTACAAAGCTTGTTGCTCTCTGTTTTGCAAAAGGGGAAACTGAGGTGTTGCAGCTCCCTCATGGCTATGCAGGGAGTAAGTGGCAAATCTCAGACTAGGACTCTTGGTTTCTGATTTCCGTGTCTTTTCTGATAATCCTCCATCTCCACAGCCAAAGGGAGACATTAATATCCAGCACTGGGGTACGGGATGTGCTGAAAACATTTATTGTGTCTTAAGATTTCAGGTCTAGTGCCATTGGTTTTCTGTCTTGAGATGTTATGAAGTTGGCAGTGTCACTGAGATAGGTGCTTTTGTTCTCTGTTGATTCATTCCAGATTTCAGGGGAAAAAAGAGAGTAAATCATGTCATTCAGCTGCCCTTAGGTCAGAAACATTGGCAGTTGTGCCACTTCTTGGTAGGAAGCACGTATCATTACTGCTAGTATTTCCTCTAATGCTGCAGCCAGCTTGTTGGGAGAGGATTACGCCTACACTTAGGATATTTAACATAGCAAAGCACTGGTGGAACAATGAGAGCCAGTGTTTCCTTGGGTCTTGCAAATACTCTGCCTTCTGGAAGCCGGCCTTTTTGTTTGTCTTGGTGGGATTTGCACTGGGTATTTGTCCAGGGCTTAGGCTGTGGCAGATATCTGCAACACCAAGAGTCTTACATGGAGCTAGTGACTGCCCTTCGTTGTGACCACATAACCTTGACTATAGCAGATACTTCCCCACTGAGTGGTGAAGATTAGGACTGTGTATATTTGAGAGCAGGACTTGCTCCTGTGTGCATCACATACAGATAGATAAAAAACTGGCTATTTTAAAGCATCTAAGTGCTTTTAGCTCTTTATGGTCAGGAGCCAGCAGAACCTCTCTGAGCTTTCCAGGGTTTTCTCTATCAAGAACCACTGGATGTAAAGAAAAGATAACCCAATGTCTTGCTAACATAAGCTGAAGAATAGCAGCAGGAGTGTTCAAATAGGACAAAAAAGATGACAAAGAAAACAAAATCCAGTTACTGTGATAGGCCCCGTAATGCATTGTAAATCCAGGTCTGAGGATGGAAGGATTTTCTATTTCAATTACACTGACAAAGGTGAGTCCAATCAGGTCCTATTTCCACTCAGAACCAGGTACAGCACTTTGGAAATGAGCCCAGTATAATTTGGAATCATTATTCCATGTGCTGGGAGCAGTGCCTGAAGAATTTCCCTCCACCTACAGGCAACCCACGCTGGCTGCCTTGGCTGGCTGTAACACTTAAAAACCACCTTTAACAGGAAATGCCTTGGCAGTTTGTGTCCACAGGCTGGGAAGCAAGCTGGGGGGACCCAAGGTGGAAATAAAGATCTGACTAGATGCCAGATTTAGAAATAGATTGGTCAGTTCCTGTCTTCCAGCCAACAAGAAAAAAAAAAAAGAAGGTACGGGTTGTTGCTGGGGTTCCTTTGTAAATTGCTCTTCTACTTTGAGCCAGAAAAAGCTCAAGAGATGTAACAGTGGATTCTTGCTACTGCCTAAATGCACCCAGAGTGGGGAGAAGAGAAAAAGCTCTGCTTTGCTACCCTATTTGAGGTGTAGTCCCAGGAGAACTGCAGCCAGCTCTCCGAGGCAGGATAAATCCTGTGGGTTCTAGCTTCAATCAGTGAGGACTGTTTGACAGAAAGGGCTCACAGTTGCTTTTCTGTTTGGGTTTTTCCACCACAGTTAGACAAGTTTTGTTGGAGATATATCCTGCATAGGTCATGGTCTCCTCAGTCCCTACCACTGAGCTCTCAGGGTGGTTGGGAAAGTGTTCTTTGTTGCATGCTTTGCTTTGCTTATTCTCTAAAAGGGCAGTAAAGACACTTGCAGTCTTGCAAAGTGGTTCTGCAGTGCTTGAGTGAAAAGCACAGAGTTCAGTAAGAGCAAAAGGCTCTGTTCACCCCACTGAGTTCACTACCATCACCGCTGGCGCTAGGCAGAGCCAGGCCTGCAAGAGCTGTGCGTGACAAAAGCCATTGGAGAAGACCTTGTGTCTAAGAGACACAGGGTTTTATAGCTGCAGCATTGATCACTACTGGTGGATCACTTGCCTGAGATGAAGACCAACAGTGGCAAAAAGTCTTTTATCCACATACTCTGCTGAGTCTGCAGTGTAATTCCTGGAACCCTCAGGAGCACCTTTGGGAACAGAGTTGTTTCCAAACTCTCTGTCTTCCTCGGTCACTAAGGGAGCAGTACCTGCAGCAATCAAAATCAAACCTTTTCCCAAAAAGAGGACCACAAAGATTAAACATTTTGGTTTTCATCAGCAAACTGTCTTCCTTTGATGATGAGCTGGAAGCAGAGCATAGGTTGAGTCATTCAAGCTCTTATACACTGTTTTGAGCACGTGCTGTGATATCTTCACTAGGCAGCCATACTGCCTGGACTTAGTATTATCTCATTGACAGCCTTTGATTAGTCACGTTCATGGCTCCTCGAGGCCAGTGTGATGCTCGCTTTGATCTGCCTGGAAGCCACTAGGCTTTGGCAGAGGAAAGCAATCCCACTTCAGAATTTTGTCTGAAGTTTGCAGAAGATGTTTTGTAGATCGAGGCACAAATAGGAAGAGAAGCAAGCTGCAGACAGAGTTATATTCCTGTAGCATGCAAATACCAGTACGTCATCATACCCCTAGTTGTAAGTGCCAGAGAAATTCCCTCAGAAAAAAACCACTCCCCCACACACATCCCATTCTTCCTGGGGAAACCATGCCTGCAGTTTCCCTGCGCACTGATTTTGGAGCCTCTAAGAGCTGTCAGGAAGGTTGTATGCAGCACAACAGAAGGATGTTCCACCTTTCTCCAGTAACCGTCCAGCATACAGATCCGCAGAAGGGCACACACAGACACAGAGGACATTACACCTCCACCTGTTCCAGACTTCCCCAGAGGTTAGACACTACAAATGATGCTCAGTTGGTAAATTGGATGTGCCCCGAAGTATTCCTGGGCACCAAGGTCATGGAGCATCTTGCGTGGGGGCTCTCGGGCCCCAGTGAAGGAGGGTTGCCTGTGTACTGCTTATTGAGAAGGGGCCCTGGGTAGTCCCGGATCCTGACTGTGCTAGGAGTTTTTTGGGAGAATTCAAGTTCAACTGAGCCATAAGGTGTGCTAGGGATAGAGGTTCCTTTAGGGCTGTGCCTGTAGGTATTGCTTGAAGGTTGAATTATTCTGCCCTCCAGGCTCGAGCACCAAGTGATATTAAGCTGATCTGCCAAGTTCCCATTCTGTCCACTGACCAGCCTCAGCTTTGTAACTTGTCTTCTCTTTAGAAACATGAGAGATAAATGTTAGCTTGGTCAATGTTAACACAAACTCAGGAGGAGTTTTCTTTTGCACTTGCAAATCATCACATGTTTGTCAAGATTTGATTGATCTTTTTCTCAAGAAGAGTTGAGGAAAATACAGTTTGAAAATCTGGTTCTGCTGGAAACTCAAAAAAAAAAAAAGACAGTTGTTTTGCTACATTTGGAAGGAGAGTTTAGAGGTAAATAATCTATGAATTTTATGTTAATGCTTGAAGATCAACATAGGTTTCTACATATACTATCTGAATGAGAATCTTTGAACTCAGCTGCTGCCAGATTTCAGTCAGCCTCAGGATGAACAGTCAACATAAAAGTACACAGATCCTGCCTTGCGAACCAGACTTCAGTTTACACCCACTGGTGTTCTTGTGCTATTTCACTCCAAGTCCCAGTTTTAATAGCTGTAAGAGTGCAACACTGTAAGTCTGTAAGTGTTTTACCAGAAGTATCTTCAGGTCCTACTCAAGCAGCTACTTTATGGTAATAGATTCTTACACCATGTCTGCTAATTTGGTGTATGTGTCCAAATTTACGGTACCATCCATTATAATAAGATAAAAATCTAAAGAGTTAGATTTGAGAATAACTCTTGAAGTGATCTAAGTTTTCATTTCCAATATACCAGATATTCCAGGCATGTTCATTTTACATACATGCCTACATGTTTCCCATGTAACCTTTGACAGATAGTATTTAGATTATTCCAGGAAGAATTCTGACTCTAACTGAATCTTCTCTAATTATGTTTTCTGTTTACAATCTGCACTCCGCTCAGCTTGAATGAGTAAAACGGGCTAGTAAGTGTTGCACTTTCCTAGTCAGGCTCTTCTACTCTGTCCTTCTTGCTTGTAAGCACAATACTGTAGTATTTTAATATTACTCTTTAAAGTACTACTTTTAAATGCAATTTTTTTCTTTTAAACTCATGCCCATTAACAAGGCTGCTGCATCTTCTACTTCAGGTGGGCTGAGACAGAAGCTCAGTACTCTATGCTGTATTTACAAATTTGCTTAACATTTCATTCCATGCTGTTTGATTCATTCCAGCTTTAAAAGATTCCAGTAAGAGATCCATTAACAGCGACTGGAAAATTGAGCTTCCTGGTGAGTTTCAGATCGCAGGCACTACTGTCCGGTACGTGCGAAGGGGTCTGTGGGAGAAAATCTCTGCCAAAGGACCAACTAAAATACCACTGCACTTGATGGTAACTTTATCTCCTTTGTTTGTGTTTCTTAAGTGATGCAACATAAAGGGTTTATATCCTAGCTGAAAGTTAAATTTTGATTGTTTGCTTCTTCACCAGAGTTTTTTAAACTTCTGTAGTGATTTTCTTTGCATTCTTTTGCAGCGTTGCAAGGGCTGGAGAAACCCAGCTCCCTGTGTAAAAATAAATGATGCTGTATTGTGGGAGAACATGCAGTGTCCCAGTAGGCTCGTGTCCAGTACAGAATGCTCCTGTAGTGTGTTGCAGATAATGTGACAGGTCCATTCCAGCAGACATAGGTTTCCAGGGGTCTTCTTTATTTCATGGACATACCTGATCACACACAGGAAAGGATATTTGCTGAAAAATCTTCTCAGCTGGTGCCAGAACATATATATTCTGTATTTAAATACACTGTTGCTCTAACAGAAAAGATGTAGATTTGGGATGTACAGATGCTACATTTGAATTTAACCCTCTGCAGTGACTTTGTTGAACACAGAAATGTTCTGTGTTTTCTTTATATTGTGTTTTTAATTTTATGTATTTTAAGGTGTTTAAAACTTGAAAGTTTTTCCTTACTTTTCACATAGTCCTGTTAGCCAGACATGTCATTTTATAAGCAGTCGTGTGGCTGCTGTATGAGAACATGGGGGAGAAGTTCACAGGGGTGAGAAGAACAGGACTGGAGTCCTGGTTCTATCACTGATGGGTGATGGGGTGACTCACAGGCCAGTCCCTTAATGTTGGTGGTAACCAACATTTCTACCCAACGTTGGTTCAACCAATGTTTCTCTCTGTAAGATAGCTCTAATAATGCCCCTCGTATAGATGCTAATCGAAAGCCTGCAGAAAGCTTTACAGTTTCTATAGTGAGATTTGCGTACAAACATGTTTTAATGTACTCATTGTTTCCTGTAACTGTTTTGTCCAATTACATATCTCTCTGTAGTGTTTCTTTTCCATATGACTTTTTGCCACGTTTGTTCACTGAAGGCTACCTGTAAGCAGTGCTAAAAATCAGAAGTCTTTCCCTTTCCTCACCTGAATTTTTTGGCTTGCTGCAGTTCATTGTGCAACATTTTGTGGCCCAGTTTGAAAAGCTCAAAAGTTGCTCAAGTTTTTCACACACACACACAAAAATAATGCTAATACTCTGGCTTGCCAGTACTTCCCCTGTGTGAAAATATGCTGCATGTGAAGTGTTTTTTCTTTGCTTTCTCAGAGAGATGACTGAGTTTACCAGGTTCACATAAAAACCACTGTAAAGCTGGATTCAAAGAAATAGTCGGTGGTGCAGGTTTGGGCACACTGATACCTTTCTGACTCAACCATGTAATTCCAGGTCTGCCCACACAGGAGAAGTGTGTACAGGAGCCATCTTTTATCATCAGAAGAGTCAGCTTCTGCTTGACTTTGGCCTTAACACATATTTTCCCTCCTGAAACCAAGACTCTTGACAAAGCATCTTGTACTGCCATGGTCTTCCTAACCTCGTGTAAGAAAAAGAAGTTGCACAGGTGCCATTTGTGAAGATGCTGTGTAGGGTTCCTTTGCCAACTCTTGGAACCTTCCAGGGCATTGCTTCGTTGAGGTGAACTGAAGGAAAATCTAGTACTAGAGTTTGTGACCTTCGGCATCAGTAGAGCTTTGTTTTTAAAGAAACGCTCATTTCCCCTTCATTAAGCAACTAGCGTAGGAAACTAGTGATTATGAGGTTCTCCATGAATATTCTTTTCACATAAAGACTGGCATTTTCAGCACTTATGAGCAGAGGAAATTTTCCTTCCTCACCTTCCCCCCCGAAATGATTAAAAAGGAGGAAAGTAAAAGTTACCAGACCATTAAAAAAAAACATGTGGCTTAAAATCACTGCCAGTCATAAACAAAGTACACGTGAAGTCTTTTCTTCAAATCAGATATTAATCTTTTCGTTGATACAGGGTAGTGGGTTTCATTCCTTCAACGCCAGAGAGGCAGGATGGTTACCTGTTACCTCTAAATAGAAAACTGTTGTTCAAACAGTGGTGGAATACACTGGACTGACAAAGAGCCAGAAGCTTCAGTCAATCCATTGTGACCTGCATTTGAAACCAATTATACACACATACACACACCCCCCAATTATATATGGCTACGAAATTGCATGAAATTGGTTTCATATGGGCCTTTAGATTCACTAGTCTTGCACCCATATTGAGATAATAAGGATTTCTTTTTAGGAGCTGGTTTTTAATACTTGAGGCATTTCTCCAAGTGCATTGCTGTAAGTATATTTCTTGGAGAAATTAATGTTTGTGTAACTAGGCCTGTGCTAGACCTCCTCTCGGCAACGGAGGACAACCAAACACTCCCAGAGCATAAAGATGCTTTAGGCAAGACTGATTGATCACTTCTGTAGAACAAACTGTTCGTCTCTCATGCACATAAACAAAGCCAGAGCAGGAATTGAGTTCTTTGCCTCTGACTGTCTGGTATTTCAAATTGTGTTTAAAAAACCAACGTTCATCTTTGAAACTGGAATGGTGGCTGACTAATTTTGACCTCGGTATTCAGTTGTGGAAGTAAGGCTCCCTCTGTAGCTGAAGCAAGATCATGTCTTTGGTCCCCACATCTTCTGGACGATGCTTTTCTGCCCAGGGTTATACACTGTGCAGAGCGACTCATGGGTGCTGAGTTGTGTAGCCCCACAGCATTCACTGCACAGACCTCCAAGATCTCAGTGGCTGCAAACTGGTCCCCTTCTTTCAGCACATACGACTATGGGGTTTTTTGTGTATTAAATGAGCTTATGACAGCTTTAGTGAGATTATTCATTAAGTAGACGGGATTTCTGCAGATCTGAATGGGAAACAATTATTGTTGGGAGAAAATAGCATTTACAAATTTGCTCTTAATCAGGCAGCTGCTTGCTTCACTTATGATAGCCCTACTCGGAATATCTGATTTGATAAGGTGCTGCTCCTATTTCAGTAGGTGGCAAGAGCCAGCAGAATTCACCTGTGTAGTGCTGCTGAAATTATGGGATAGTAAGTGTAAGTAAGTCTAAAGCCGCACCATCTGCATTATTATAGTACTTCTATGGCATTTGTTATTAGTGGGGTAGCTCAGATTCCCTGGATATCACACTCCACTGGGTATCTTCTAGACACTTCTGACTCATGCCAGTGAAAGTGAGGGCTAAATGAAACCCAACACATCAATCTAAACAGGACCAGAACTGTCATCTGTCTGTGGTGAATAAATAAGCATTTTTCTTTCTTCCTCCATCTTTGTTAATAGCCAGTGAATTTTGGAGTAATAACACAAGAGGCATCACATGTGACTCCATGGGAATTAACCAGCCTGCTGCTGGAAGCAGGTTTCACCTTCCTTTAGCAATGTGCAGGGTATGAAAATATGTAAGTTGACAGCAGGATGATATGGCTGTTGTCATCCTCAGGTTTCTGAGACAATAAAATCCTGCTCCTGCAGCTTGTCAGCAGGAAGAGTTACGCTCGCTTTGAGTGCCACATTTCCCAGGAGGCATGTGGTGGTTTTTTGCATTAGTTATTTTTGCTTTGGGAAGGATCACCTTGTTCCTTCAGGCACATTAATAAACTTTTCTGCTTTCAAACTTCAAAACCGCTGCAACCCAACTGAGATGCAACAGTAAATGCTGCAGCATGCAGAATAACTGAATGGTTGAAGTGGAAGGAGACCTCTGGAGGTTGCCATGTCCAAACTCCCTGCTCAGGCAGGCCAGTGTAGAGCAGGCTGCCCAGACTGTGGTCCATAAACGGTGCAGTGATAACTCAAAACTTTCCTTTGCTCTACAAAAGTCTCCAACCACAAGCCTGACTCTCTGCATGAGACTTGCAGACAACTTGCTTTCTAGAAAACAAGGGTAGGGCAGGTATAATGAGTGACTTTTTAACTCTAGATGCTCATTAAAATAGTTATTATATGAAAACTGCTGATGTAATCCTTCCTGTTGTCTTACTATTTCTCTTTAGATAGAGAGCAGTCCAGTGGCCTGCTCATCACATTTCAGGCTTAAACAAAGTTAGGCATCGAATTCCAGCTTTAGACGTTTCCTTGACTGTTTTAAACGTTCACAGATCATAGGCAGTTATTGCTCCTGCACTTGCCCTGGTTTACCAATACCACTGTAATTTCAGGTTTCTAGGTAAAGATTTGGTTGTCTTCCACAAAGTACTTATATTTTAGAAATATTGGCCTGAGACAGCATTTCCAGCGTTACTGTCTCTGCAGTCTGTTGGCTTTCCCAGTACACAGTGTGTTGCAACAGCCTTTCTTTTCCTGCTGAACCAGGTGCTGTTATTTCATGACCAGAATTATGGAATTCATTATGAATACACCATTCCTGTAAACTATACTGCTGAAAACAGAAGTGAGCCAGAAAAGCAACAGGATTCTTTGTACATCTGGACGCACAGCGGATGGGAAGGGTGCAGCGTGCAGTGTGGAGGAGGTAAGGCCGTTTGGAAGCTTGGTGGGACTTGCTGGCCGGTGTTTGCAGACACCAGCCATTAGAGAGGTGCCTGCAGAAGACAGCGTTGCCAAAGCATGAAGGAAACTGGCCATGGGAATGGATGTTGCTGTAATGAACTCAAATGAGAGCTCATTCTCACCAGCTCTCCCGGCTATCATCCACATCCCCACAGTTAATTTTCACCCAGCGTTTTGGCAGGGACACGGCTTTGTCGGCTCGTTACCGTAGGCTGGAACTGCACCTGGATTAGTGCTCCACCGATGGCTCAAGGCGCTGTGTGCAGCCCCATATCTCAAGGCTCCGTCACATTCTTGGAGCAGAGTTTTCACAGGTGTTCAGGCATGTTCACTGAAAGACACTTCTTCCCCAGGGATGAAACAGGGGCAGTGCTGCTGTGACAACTCCTGGAGATTGCGTCAGGCGCTCTTAATGTGGGGTGGGCTTTCTGGGAGCAGGCGAGCACGTTGCAAATCACACTTTTCAGATGATCCCAAGGATGTGCTGAGGCAGATTTGCTGGAACCTGAGAGGGAACTGATGTCTGTGAAACCAGAGACTGGTTTGTCAGCCACTGTCCATTGAATTTTTAGGGTTGGAAGAAGTAGATTTTTTTTCCCTGAGGAAAATGGGTCATTTCATAGAATCATAGAATCATAGAATGGTCAGAGTTGGAAGGGACCTTAAATATCATCAAGTTCCAACCCCCCTGCCATGGGCAGGGACACCTCTCCCTAGAGCAGGTTGCTCAAAGCCCCATCCAGCCTGGCCTTAAATACTTCCAGGGATGGGGCATCAACAACTTCCCTGGGCAACCTGTTCCAGTGCCTCACCACCCTCACAGCAAAGAACTTCTTCCTGATATCTCATCTAAATCTCCCCTCTTCCAATTTAAAACCATTACCCCTCGTCCTGTCACTAGACTTCCTGACAAAGTCCCTTCCCAGCTCTCCTGTAGGCTCCATGCGTTCTGACCAGTCTTTCTTCACCAGCAGACCAAATTATTTCTCATATTATATGACACCAAGAGTATTCATCTTCACGTTTGAAGGCTTGTTGCCCTCAGTGTATTGAAATCATGGGCTTATTTTTTTCTGTAGATATATCTCATTTCAAAATGGACACTTACTTTTACTTGTGTTTTAAAACAATCATTTCTTAGAGCCATTAAACCCTCATGTGAAGGAGTAGGAAATTTGTTTGTAACTCTTTTGATTTGTCTTGCAAGCCCCATGTTTGAATGAAATCAGTACCTGGCAACATGACTCCCACCAGTAGCACCTTGGATGGCAATTGATCGTTCATATTTTCATTGTCAGATGGTTTTACTACTTATCCAAACTGGGAAGAGTCTTTTCCTTTCCATGCAGACTTCTATAATTTGAGTTACTTGTTATTATCTGCTGCAGATCATGAATAAACTCAATTTTTATCTAGAGTCAGTGTTAAGAGCAGAATCTGAGAAACCAAAATAATTAGCAGTAAGGCGAAGCCATGGTGCAGGGATGGCATTTTCTTTGTCACACCTGGTCATTGTCATGCTGCCCTGTGGCACAGCTTTCCTGATGTCCCACAGTGGAAGGCTGAACCCTGAGGGCCACACTACTATGTCTTGGTGAAACTCCAGAAAGTGCTGGCTACTCCTGAGATGTCTTCTACTGCCAGAGTTTTTAAAGTAGTATATCTGAAGGTGAGAAGATGAGAAATAATTTCTTTTGGTGGCTTATTTTTACCTCTTTGTGAAATACAAACAAGCCAAGTTTATTATTCTTAAACACTGGTGACTCCTTTTCAACCTGGCTCTTCCTGAACAAGGAGCCATCAGTCACTGAGGGGTGGATTGTTGTGTGGCTTCAGCTTATGTAGTTGGAGCATCTGTTGTAGGTGATTACAGGGCACAGCCACATGTGGAGGAGGAACCAGAAATTAAAACAAATTGTTTTCAAGATTGTTTCCACATTAAACACCAGAAAGAGAAAGCCCAGCATGTTGTTCCTGTGAAACAGTCAATTTCATAATTATTGAGAAAAGATTTGTAGCTTTTCTGCAAAAACCTCAATGGAACAATATGAAGGTAAGGGAGAAGTGGGAAATTAGGTTGCTTGCAGAGGTGGTAGGTCTTCGTAGATCACATCTTGCAGTGAGGAGCTCCTTGAGTCAGGAGCTCCTAGGTTTTGAGTTTTGGTTAATGAGTTGACATGGTTTTGTTCTTAGGCACTGATTCCCTTTTTCAGAGATATTTTTTATTTGACTTGTAGGGGAACGGAAAACTATTGTGTCCTGTACTCGAATTATTAACAAGACCATGACACTGGTGAATGACAGTGACTGCCAACGAGCCAATCGCCCTGAGCCCCAGGTCAGGAAGTGTAACACACACCCCTGCCAGTCACGGTAAGGAGTTAAAAAATAATAAAACCCACTATCCTTTTCTTTCGCAAATTGTCCATTTCCAAAGCCTCTATCTGGTGAACATGGCAAAAATGTCTAAAAGTATTGGAACACATTGTTAGCCGTAGTAACCAGCTGTAATATTCATTTCCTTTTGTTGAGCAGGTCCGATTTTCATTGCCTCTGAGTCCATTTAATTTGTGGCCGGTGAAGCCAGATTCCATGCAAGCTGGGATGGTGGGTTTTTACCCTTGGCTGCCTCCTGCGTGGCAGAGCAACTTCCAATATAAAGCTAAAGAAGAGTGCAGTGACTGCATAGCTAACCTCTTTTTTTTTTTAATCAGCACAGATGATTAGGCTCTGATTAATTGTCAAACAGTGCTACAAAAAACTTCACAAAAACCCCACAACCTTTGAGTTCCTACAGCTGACCTGCTGCATCCTGTGCCTGATCGGTATTAGTGTAGTTCAGATCAGGAGTTTTTCAGCAAAGTGTCTCTTCTTCATGTGCAGTTTATCCAGTGTCTGGCGACACCTGTATAGTTTTGGAAACATACCTGAATCTCACTGAAGTCAAGAAATTATGATGAAAGTTATTTTAGACGTTTTCCTCAGTAACTGTGCTTTTCTTCATCAATAGGAGTAACTAGAAATCTAATAGTAATAAGTTCTAAAAATAATAGAGAGCCCTCTCTTTAATTTGGTAAGCACTTTTAGCTGAATTAATTTTGATCTGCATTGTATAAAATAAAGACATGCATGGCCAAGATGACAAAATGCGGGAAGGCAAAGTAATTTGTTCCATTTGTTTGCAAACAAAAAAGTTCATCCTGACTTTGCACTGTGGAACACCATCCCGCGTGGCCTGGACAAGCTGAAGAGCTGGGCAGAGAAGAACCTAATGAGGTTCATCAAGAGCATCTGCTGAGTAATATGCTCTGGGCAATCCTGCTTTAGCAGGGGAGTTGGACTGGGTGGTCTCTAGAGGTCCCTTCCAACTC
The DNA here is from genome assembly GCA_013400375.1 of Thinocorus orbignyianus. Classification (NCBI taxonomy): domain Eukaryota; kingdom Metazoa; phylum Chordata; class Aves; order Ciconiiformes; family Thinocoridae; genus Thinocorus; species Thinocorus orbignyianus. Next base: position 1,848,983 of record VXBW01008539.1, on the reverse strand, counting down.
TGACAGTTCCGTGATTCTGTGAATGATGTGGACACCCCACTTTTGATGGTAGTTAGAACATATCATCAACTTAGGATAAAGCTCAGCAATATCTAAAAAAGCATGTTACAAACAACCTGTGAGGTTGCATCTTGTATAATCAGACAAGCCAGAGAAACGTACCTACAAAGCTTATCCTCCTGGCAGAAACAATGGGGAAAATGAGAAACAACACAATTCCTTCTAATTAGATCTGTGCTTTAATCAAAGTGCCCTGAAGCAGGGAAATCCAGTGTCAGGTAATCCATCAATAAGGCCAGGCTGTTTCAGGTTTCGTTTTCTGTCTGTGCTGCCTGTTGTTGCTGCTGTACAATTGTGTGGCCAAACTGCTTTCAGGGGTGCAGAAAGGTGTAATGAGATACCCCACAGGCTTCTAGGTGTGTGAGGGAAGCTAAACTCCCAGTGACTTCAAGGAAACAACCATCATTTCCATGAGGAAGTTTCGTAAATTCAGTGATGCTGGGATTTCTGTCAAGTCATTCTCTAAGAAAGACAGAAACATGGAACATCTGCTTGAAATACTTATTGTAGACTTTTTATGAAGCCATTGGGAAGAGACTGGAGTGAGCCCAGGTGGGTAAATGGAGGGGTTCCTGGTGGAACTTATAAAGCTCTGGAAGAAGTAGGCAGCTTCTGCCTTTTCTAGTTGAGAGCATCGAAGAGAAGTCTTTGCCATCAAGTCTATTAGACCCGTAAGTGCTGCTCTCCGTGATCCTGAGCCTTGGATGAAGTCTCCTGTTTGTTGCACGCTTTCACAATGACATTGCTGCCTGTCCAGGGCAGTGACAGTGGGTTAGGTTAAATCACACAAAACCTTCTGAGAACAAAATAATCTCTGCCTACATCCAGATTGTGTTCTTTTGTGAATTCGGGTCCAGCCCTTAATGTTATTCTAAGATATCTCTTCTTCTGTGTGGAGTTACCAGGCGGTTTATAACCACGGTTTGCCACAGTGGTCCCCAAGAGTAATTAGCACTGGCACAGCGACACTCTCTTTGGTCCATTTTTTGTCAGAGCAATGATAGCAAACAACAAATGTACTTAGTACCCGGAAAGGCCACAAAATCCCCCCTGATGATCTGATAGACCACACTCTCTCACTCCCTCCGTGTAGACCACACTTTCACACTTAACATGCTTTTGACTGGAAACATTTTCAGAAGCACATTCTCTGTGCCTCTGTAGAATTTAAATTTCCACTTGCGTTTGCCCACCCAGATATTAGAAATGCATGCTTAGCATATTCTCTGACCAAGAACATCTTAAAGAAACCGTTCTCTTTCACCATGTCAATGCTTTTTTATGAGCCCTGAATTTGTTTTAGGGTTTCGAGTGAAATTATTGTAGCATCTTGTTACAACAAGGTCCTTTCCCTTTTCCACTCAAACCTAAGCCCTTCACCTGAATGTAGAAGAAAGAACAATGCTTGCCTTTCTGTAGTAAACCTGCTCTGGTTTGTGCATTTTGACCTGCATTTATACTTTTACTTAAAATTTAAAAGAAGAATTTATCCCTAGGGAAGGGGTCTTGTTGGTAGCACAGGACTGGGTCAGAGGATGCTCAGTCTCTCTTTTGGATGTGTTGTGTGACTTTCATTCGCTGTCTCATGCTGTCCCTTTGCTCTCAATCCATCTGTTATCTGAATTGCAAACTCTTTGGGATGGGGTGAGATCATGTTGTACAAAGGGAGGAAGAGGAGGACGCTATTGCTGTTGAGATTGTAATAAAAATTAAAAAATAATAACCCACGTTATATATATATATATAAAGTGATCTGGAGGAAAAAAGGGTATGATATTAATAACTGTGTCTTTCTTCCAGCACGTTCCCAAAGTGCTTTGCAAATTATATATCCCTTTGAACTCCAGCCACCTCTTGGGAGAGCCAAATAACGTGGGGCAGGGGACAGCATTTTCATGAGGCCAAGGAGAAGATTAGAGCTCTGCAACTGCAACCCGGCATCTGAAAAAAACAAAGCAGGATTGAAAAAAGGATTGGATACACTGGCATGTTTTAAAATTAAACGTCAGAGAAGAGAATTTTCTTAAGGGTTTTGTTGAAACTGGCAAAAATAAAAGAATCTTTCATTCTTTATTATTGTTACTCTTTCACCTTTAAAAAAAAATGCCTCTTTTTCTTCCTATTTTATTTTTTATGTTCCTTGACCCTCTTTTTCCATTAAATTCTTTACAGCTTCCTTTCCTGTCCCAACTGCACCCTATTAGCACCTCTTTATTCTAATCCTTTGCCTAGCTCTTTAGATATTTTTTACAAAACCCTGCTGTAACCAGATGGAATCTGGATTCTTGCATGCGGTGCGTATGGGTTGTTTCCAGCACACTGAACACCAACCCAAATATATAGGCAAACCCAGCACTCGTGTTGGCACGAGACTCAGAAATCACAGATCACATCAGCTGTTATTACTGAAAACATAGGTCGGCCAGTGGCCACACACTTCAACATGCATGGTTGGGTCTATGAATATGAATCTGCTCCCCTCTAATGCAGGAAGGGAACCAAAACCACATGAAATTTCCCAACTGTTAGACTTGTAATGGCCTGTATGCAAACACTGTTAATTTTCCTCCTCTTTGCTGTAATAGGTTTTCATAGAGGTGGAGTTCTTTCAGGGACCCGCTGAGTATCTGATGTTCCTACACAGATGCTGAACAGCAGCATAAAAGCCAGAAATCCCTTCCTTCATCTACAGAAAACCACAGGAGACCTGAAGCCTTATTTTCACTCTTCAGGACTTGAAAGTATGTCCTGAGTCCAAGGGTTAGTTTTCTGCTCCTACCAGCAGCATGTCGTAGACTCCTTTCTGATTTTTCTCTACAATTGCCTTCCCTCATTGAAAGGCTCCTCTTTGACCGTGCTGTTCACGTGGGTCAGGATCTTTTCTTTCCAGCCTTGATTATTCATTGTTGTGTTTTCAGCCATTTGTTCTTAGATCAGCTCCGTTCCTTTGCTTATCCAGTATTTTCCCTCCCTAGCTCTCTGCCTTGGGCTGTGCCCCATGATACGGCAGACCAGTGTACCTCTTCCTTCCATCATTTTGCTGGGTTAAATACATTGCTTTTCCTTAACTTTTTATTGGATCAATTTTTCATTCCCTTGGTCTCCTTCTCTACTGGTGCTCTAATTTGTTATTTAAATTCATAATTTGAGTGCACAGGTGACCAGAACTTTATGGCAAAACCCAGTCTCTCTGAGTTCATAATCTTCCATTTTCATTGGCAGTAAATTTCTGGATGCATGCTTTCCTTTTTTCATGGCTGCATCATATTTGTGGCTTACAGTCACGGTAGATGTTTGCCTCCTCATTTGTTTCAACATACGAATCCTACTTGAAAACAGAAATGCTTGTTATTAGTCCCAAAGCACCCAACCTTGCACTGTATGCTATTAATTTTCATCCTATCTCTGTTATTGCAGTACTCCAGGTTATTCAGCTCTTCCTGTATGACATCCTAATCCTTCGTTGCAGCGACAATGCTTTTAGACTATGTATTGTCAGAATTTTCCCTGATTTTTCCGCAGTTTTTTTTCATTCTGTGCCAAGGTCGCTCGTGAAAATACTAAATTAGATCAAGTGCAAAAAGACAAATCTTTCAGGAAGTCGACTAGTAACTAACCTAAATCCTGTTCATACCTGATGGTCTTTCACAGTAGGACACTGTGGCCAGCTCTTGCCTGCCATACAATTTATGCATTGATATCCTTGTTTCCCAGCATATCACCAGTTTCTCTGACTTACGTGTTTCCAGTGCAGCAAAAGGAGCTCTTTACTAATAACCAAATAGATTAAATCTACCGCATGTACTTTGTCTGATAAAGCAGTTATTTTAATCACAGAAATACAGCCAGTGAGTTTTGCCTGGAGGAAACTGATGTTGCATCCATTTGATCGTTGCCTCCCTCCAAATCTGCTCTAAAAACTGGCACGTGGCTGAGGTCAGGTCTGTGGTTACATGAATCGCTTCTTTCTTCTGTTCTTCTATTCCCTTTTCAGTTTTCCATCCGTGGCCTGGAATCCAATGCCTTGCTCTCCAGGGGCTCGCACACCACAGTAATGCCCGCTGGGGAAAATGAAGCCAATTATAAGAGTCAGCCAAGGCAGGCCTGCCCAAAAGGCTGGTGACAACTCAAAGCATGGTTGCTTCACAATCAGGAAGGTTGATAGTGCCCATTGCTTTGATTTCTGGTCTGATTTAGGCTCATGGTGCTTATCTCTATGACCCTTGCTGTCTGAGAGTCCACCTCTCCCTTTTGACTCCACCATATACCTGTGACCATGCTCTGTTGAACGGTCCAAGAACACAGAAACCAGTCTGTCTCCCTGATTCTGGTCTGTTTGCACCATCCTATGAGGACAGGCTGAGAGAGCTGGGACTGTTCAGCCTGGAGAAGAGNGATTCTATGATTCTATGTTTATTGGTGTTACCACCACAGGGAGATAAGGACCAGAACAGTTTTGAATTTACTTAGTGAGGTTAAAGTTTTGCAAGTAGTAGAATTTGAAGGGGAGCAGTATGGTGGAAAACTTAAGAATGTTAGCAAATTACTTGCAGTGCTGTATGGAAATTGTACTAAACTGGAGGGACATATTGGGAGTGTCTGTTAGCTGAAGGGACTGAGCTAGACATTTAATGGTTCCAAATGGGTATGTTCTGTCATTAATGCAGTCAGACTCTGTTGGAACCTGTACAGATGTTTATCCTCCATAAGGTCCAATGGCAACGAGTTCAAAACCTTATCTGTGCCTTGTGCTGAGAAACATCTCCTTCGGTGTGTTTTGAATTTGGTTACATGAAAAAAAAAAAAGAAAGAAAAGAAAAAAAGGAACAGCCATGGGGAGGGTTTCAAATCATTTTAGCCTGGAAATCTGGCATAAATAGCAATGTTAGCACCCTCTGATCCAAGGAGGCACCACGTAAGAGCTCATTTTGAAGTACTTCCCAAAACTGGAGTTGGGATCTCTAGAATCAGTTTGAGCTTAATGAATTTGCCAGGACTGTGCTGGACACTGTGCGAGACACGGTGGCTGCAGGCGGCTGAGCGAGTGGGCAATGCTGCGCCCTGGTGGCTGCTCTTCAGGGAGAACATCCCAGCCTGCGGAAGGTTGGGCAGCTGCAGCAGGTCTCTGGCAGGTCTTGAAGGAGTAGAAGCCAACTGCTGTAGACCAGGAGATCTGTGACTCTTCTGGACACCTTTGTGAGTGGGTAGCTCTCGTGTTCTGTTGTGGGCACGTCTGGTTATCACCGTCCACTAGAAGGAGACAAAATCACATGCATTCTAGGTTGTAGGCAGTTCATCAAGCATAGCGACAGGCAGTAAGTAGGGAATTAGCTACTAGAAGACAAAAAGATATTTTTCAAGCAAATCCAGCAACTCAACTCAATGAAGCAATTCTGGAAGATAAATAAGAGAAGGCTTGGGAACAGTTAGAGAGTAGAATGTGGAGGTCTTCTTGGCTAGTACTAAATGCATTTAGATCAAATAATTCAAGATGACTTGTTAAAGCAGAAGTTAATTTGGCATTAGTTTTCACATGAAGTCATGACATATGTTTTTCAGCTTTGGTGTGATCCCCCAGGCCAGCTTACATCATAATTCCTATGATAATGTTTGACTCAACAACCTTATGGTTGGACATTTCCTTGTTTTAAAGTGTTAAATGATCTGTGCTTCTTTGGTTTGAGGTTCTTCAAGCCAAGTGCAGTCTTTCCCCACAAAGAAGGATTAGCAGGATAATCTAGCAAAATACTTAATCATGAAATTCACTCCTACTGCTGCCTGCTGGAATACCCTTCACACTCTTTGCATCCTGTGGCGTGAGCTGAGGAAAAGGCACTGCCTTCCTTGAAAGGCAGAGAATGGAGCAGGACGCTGGTTGCCCCATCAAAGATCCACCAGCCATGGATCAGGGTAGGGGTAACTCTCTGCAGAAGGGCTCTGAGAGCGCTGATAATGCTGTGCCTTAGTGTAGTGAGGCAAATGCCAGCAAGGAGGACACCTAATCACACTAACACCACATCAAGTCCTCCAAACTGGCATCATCTGCTCAAGCTGAGGGATGGAGGGAGGAGGAAAAACGCAAAGTTATCCATTTTAAAAAAAAAACAACTTCCCCAGTTGCATGTAAATTATAAAACAGTGTCCTGTGGTTGATCTTATAATTGGTGGGAAATGAAAAAAAATAAAGCTGTCAAAATGATAATCACTAAAGAGAAAAAGAAACCTGTGTGAGTGAAAGTTGGCAAATCTGTTAGCAGAATGACTACTGTACTGGAAAATTACTGAGCACTGTTTATAAAGGCAATCAGACAGGAATGTTAGTCTTGGAGTCCGACTTTCGACATCAGCAGCTGTATTATTCTACTAGATTCCTTGTACTTTTTTTCCGAAAAAAACTCCCACCTTCTAGTGACTGGGTGTGGCACAACCTGTTCCCAAAAGTCAAGATTCACCTGATTATTTTGAGCCCAGTATGGCAGAGATGTGGCAGAGAGTTTCAGAAGTGTGTGAGGAGAGAAAGATACAATAGCAGAGTGTGCGTACTTCATGGGAATCAGGGCTTCGTTTGTAAACAGCCTTTTCTTGTTTCTACATATTCAAGCATGAACTTAGTTTGATAGCTGTAAGCAAAAAATATCTGACTGTCAATTCCATGCGACTGATTCTCAGAAATCTTTTCCAGTTCTCCTTGTTAGAATTATCCAATATGAAATCCTGGCTCCTCTGTGAGTTGGTCTGAGTTTTGCCTAACAGCAGTAGAACTACGGTTTCACCCAGAAAACCAAGAGCAATCTTGACATGATTTTGTATCACAACCTGGTGCTAAAGCCAACCAGTGGTAACTAGACATGGAGTTATCTTCGCATATATACGTTACTGGGACAAAGTATGGCAAACCAAAAGGCAGGCAATACTATCTATTAGAAACAGAACCCTTAGGTTACGCTGCTTTAGATTAGTTTCTGTCAAAAGTGCTTTTTCAGACTGGCTATGTCTGCTTTGGTAGCAAATTTCCTCTGATGCTTTATTCAGTAGTAGTTGTAGTTAAGAGCCAGTTCTAAAGAAACAAGTTTAATAAAACCAGGAAAAAATATGTTATTACAAATATGTCTTTGGTCACATCCAAGCTATTATTGTGAAGGCAGGGAAATTCTTTGAATGTAGGATTGGGGAGGCAATGAAAGGAACGCGATCCCTCTAGATCATGGGTGCTTGTATCTGAGTGTGCCATGGACGTTTTGTTAGTGGAACAGAACTAACCTGCAGGCACTGATCTTCTGCAAGACTCGAGGCAGAAATAACCAGGGGAAATTTAATGGGCTGCAATATTTACCCTAGAACATGTAATGGCTTTATGTTATAAGAGGCTACAAATCTCTGAAAAGTGACCTCATGTCTTTTGATTGCACTCCTCCACCCCATCCTTCAGCCTTGACCCATTTTATCTTCATAGCATTTTTTCCCAAATCTTTAGCTACAAGTCTTCATTTGCAGGCATTCATCTCCCCTGGGTTCATGTGCATAGTGCTGTAGACCAGTTTTTCCCTAGAAAATGTGGGAGTCTTAGGCAAGTAGGTAGAGTGGATAATTCAAGGTTGATGACTAATCCAGACCATAGAAAGATCAAATGATGAACTGAACCTCTGAAAGATATTTCAAGTTTGCTCCAGGGGCCTGCCAGATGAGTGTTGCCAAAGAAGATTAGAAGAAGAACTCCCAATTCCTCAGCAGAGATACTGAGAGGTCAGAGGTCGAGGAAGACTCAGAAGACAAAGATTTAAAACAGCCCTCTCAGATTGCACGTGCTGCCCATCCCAGCTTTTGGAGGCTATAGAAAAATACACCCTTCTGGGCATTTTTTAGCTGCAAAGACAGCCACTGAGTGGGTTAAAAAAATCTGTGCTTAAAAGCTCATCACTTTCTTCCTAAATCTTACTGCCAGCAGGGATCATCTAGCTCTTGAAACTTCTATAGAGGTAAGATTACAAAAAACAATACCATGGATAAAGCCATCCCTGTGGTTGTGAGAAAGATGAGTGTGTTTGTTGCATAAATCAGGACTTGTTAAAAAAGGAGAGGCTCTCCAGGGACTCCAGCTATTGGACCAACAGAAGATGGGTTATAACCTGGGAGGGAAAGACCAAACTGAAAAGAACTGCAGTGTCAAGCAATCCCTATGGTCAGTTTACAGGCTTAAAACATAACTGGTAGCCAAGTGCTCTAATGATATACACAGGGCTTAGTGTACAACAGTTAATTGGCTTAGTTAATAGCACAGAGCTGGCTTGGGGGTTTGAGTTAGAACACGGGATTTTTTTTTTACATTGTCATAAGAAAAATACCATTTAAAAAAAAAATAATTAAAAGTAAGGCTCATTCTTAAACACATCCAGGTGTTTTCAGATGGTGTAATGACCGTGTAAAAAGTAAAATCTGTCTGTAGTGTAATTTAATAGTAACCATAATGTGATTCGGTTTGGGCATCCCGTTTTTCTTCCCTGTGTGTATATAACTTAAAGATTGTAATTATGCTATTACCTTGCTGCATGTTATCAAATATGAAACTGGCAGGAATTTTCATGTTTAATTACTTCATCCATAAATCCCTTGTCTTTCCACTTGGGTTGTGAATTATGCTGTTGAAATATAGTGAGGATTCTGTGTCTTGCAGCTGCATAGGAAGGGGGCTTCAGAACAGTGGGGACAGGTCAGGGCACTGCCAGTATTGCACGTAGGATTCACATTTGCTTGTTTGCCAGATCATTTTAACCGGTCATTGAACCAAGCAGAGACTTCACTGGGAGGACAAAGTTTTGTGGTCAAAGCAATTATCCTCTGCAAACCTTTGAAATATCCTACTTTACGGATAGTATTATTATTCAAACATTTAATCTGTCACTTACCTCTCAGGTATGAAACTAAAGCTACTACAAATAGCCTTTAATTTCTATGTATTTTGATTCCACGTTAGCAACAGTTGACAGAAGTCAGAGGGAGTGGGCTGTGAGGTTTTAGAGATCCCTTACAGCATACCCCTGTCTTATTTTAACCATTGGGCTTGGATCAAGGATGGATGTAATAGATTGGCAGCTGAAGGTGGCCATACAGATTCTGCTCTGACAAAAAGTGCTGGAGATTGTGTTTTCATCACGGGCACCAGTTCATATTGATTCCCTGGGTTTTGGCTGATACCCTGTGCAATCATTCTTCCCATGATGATGATAATTATATTTGTTTCTGTGCCAATTTTCCAGTTGTACTCTGTCCTATCAGCGCTGGCACTAACTAGAGACCACCAAACAGGGTAGAAATGGGGTGATTTCTCCCCTCCACAAGAGCAACCAAAAAAAAAAAGACTTTTCTTTCCTGAAAGGAAAGTCAAACCTTTGCTTCTTAAGGCATCTTAGAAATAGTCGGCATCCTACATGCTGCCCATCCTAAATGCAGGCTCACAGGCAGCCCTGCCAAGAATGTATTTTTGTCTTGCAGACCCCTTCCCTTTTTCTTTTGCCAGTAGCTGTAGATCGCAGTGAGAGTGCAGTGCTGAAGTGAATATTAGTTCAGTGGAGCCTGTGCAGAAACTGTTCCCGGCCCTGTGACTCAGATTCAGCTCATAAAGCAAAGTCATTCTCTTTTTTCTCCATGCCCTTGTTGGGCAATTCCTTCACCCAGATGGATAACCCACTCCACGTTTGCTCTGACAGGCCCAGCTGATATCAAGGGAGCGTGACTATTAATTTTCATGAATTCATCCATTCAGTCCCAGTATTCGATTACCCAGCTGGCATTTTCCCCTTCCATAAGCAAAATACCAAGCACTCAGCCACAGAGATTCTCCAAAACTACTATCTAGAGAAACAGTTTTGGTGTCTTGCCAGCTGTTTTAGCCAACGGAAATTCACAGATGTGTCAACTGCTTTAATGCACAAAAACATTTGGAGGAGGCCTTGTTCCACAAAGGACAGGTGGCCGGTCTGCCCCATCCCGTCCTGATCAAAGCAGCTGCCTTCTGCCTTCACTGTCAGCGCAGTCATCAGCACTGTCACACCGTGGCATCCCTCAAAGCATTTGGCAAATGAATTCATGGCAATTGCAGCAGGTGAAGATGTTCCTGCAAATTGCACTGAAGTGATTTTTCCCTGTTCAGGAACAGGAAGATGGGAAACAGTTGTTTGCTTTGTTTAGGAGAATTACACAGCAACTCCAAAAGAAACGTGGCTAATAAGATGGTGTGTGTGGTGCCCTGCCTGGACTGTGGGAGCTTTCAGCAAAATGAAATGCTAGTTCTGAGTACACATGGTTTTGAGAAGTCTTATTTGAGCCACTTATGCAATGGACAACCCAGGATTGGGTGACAAGTAAAAGATTCATGATATAAGGATACTAAGCTGGATGATAGTCCTAAATACAGGCTAGAAGATCAATTACCTGGTGGGAAAGGCATGATAGCCTTCCGGTGCACAGCGCCTACACAGTTATTGTTCCAGTCTTTCACTCCATCCAGGAATGCCTGTAATTACAGAGAGCATGTTCCTCATTGACAGATTGCAGGAAGCATAAAGATGGATGCAGCTTGTCTTTAGGGAAAAGAAAAATTGTCCCTCCTGCATACCTCCTCCTTCAGATTCTTCTTAGACTTTTTCTTCACTGCCTTGTAGCCCAGCTCTAACCACAGTGCTGCTTCCCAAACTTGCTGGAGTCAGGAGGAGCCTTTCAGTTGGCCTTACGCTGTGCTGGAAGACAGCAGGGTGAGGATGCCTCATTTCTCTTGCATATCCACAGCTGGGGACTGCTCACAGCAGCAGGGCATTCCCTGCTTTGGAGGAATCCAAACACCTCACAACATTATGCCTTTAAAGAGAACCTGAGAACCTTTAAAGACATAGCAAAGCAAACAACAGCGAAAAAGGCCACGTATTTGTTCCCCGCACACTTTGATCAAAGGGGAAGGAAATGGCAACTGAAATGTGCTTACAAAGGAAATGAATCCCAAAGGCTCAGAGGAACGATGGGTATAGGGAAATAGCCCCGACCCCATCCAGACTGGGTTATGGCACATCCTTGTGAGCTACGGCAGCTTTGAAATAACATTGTAGGATCCTTTCTGTAGTGAAAAACTTGTCTTTTTTAAGTCCTTGAGCCTTGGCAGTTAAGTGAAGTGTAATGTTTTATCTCACCAGTCTTTTAACATTCCTTTTCTGCCCCCTTCCCAGGTGGGTGACTGGCCATTGGAGTCCCTGCTCTGCTACCTGTGAGAAGGGTGTCCAGCACCGAGAAGTGACTTGTGTTTATCAGCTGCAAAACGGCACCTACGTTAACACAAGAGACCTCTACTGCCTGGGCAACAAACCAGCATCCGTACAAAGCTGTGAAGGACGGGACTGCCTTTCTATCTGGGAAGCATCAGAATGGTCAAAGGTAGGAGTTTGATTCAAGAAAGGAGCCAGACTGCACACACCTCTGGATGCACTTTCCCTAATCTTTAAGCTTTTAAGCTAAATGCTTCAAATTAAGGATGTTGTCACAGTCAGTGTACTCGGTGCCACTGGCTAGGACTGGCATTAGTTGAGATAATCAGTTTGAATCAGGTTTGTATTCAATACCAGATGAGTTATTAAGGTGTGTTTCAGATATCGTGCTATAGAAACTGTATCTTTCCATCTGAAATCCCTGACCAGCATGGAAAAACATTTCAGTGACCCAAGGCCAGAAGCATAGTAGCCCACCAGGGCTTCTGGCTCCATTTAAGTGTAGTATGAAAAAAATACCAGATTGATCAAGCACCTGCATGTTACAGAGAATGTACAATCTCTGGACCTTGTCCAGCCTTCTTTCATGTAATTCCAGGAATATGGGAAAAGCTGGTTATGCTTTGTATAAAAGAGGATCTCCATGTAGTTGCAGAATTAAGAAATTATTCTCAGATAGTGTAAATGCATTTCAGATATAAATGCTGTGTAGTCTAGACAGTTAGCCTGTGTTTTTATTTAGTGACAAAGTGAATGGGAAGCATGCCTACAGTTCATGACCAGCTAATGCAGGGCAACTTCATCTGTACCTTGTGAGTACCCGTTCTAATGTGATGTCCATCTTAGTTTTAATATTTTGTCTGCTGGACTCATCTGAATTATGATCCCTTCACCACTGGTGAAGTGTTTACTCCAGACTGGCTGTGTTATGGGACCGTCCAGCTACAGTCGTTTCTGCAGGAAGGATCTTTCCTTGTTATTCATCTCTGTTTAGAAACAGTGAGCTCCTGTTGAAAACGTTGTCAAAGAACTTTTGTGAAATACTATTGTTAGAAACGTGCTTAAAAGTCACGGCAGCTCAGGATACAAGGGGTCTTGCACTGAGGAACAGAGTCTCTTTACAAACACAATGTGATTCCATTGTCTGCCTTTTGAACAGGAACCCTCACCTCTCTTTGGCAAGAGAGCCGAGAGCTAAGTCAGAGTCGTGTTTCCTTTCAGTAGGACACTGTTCACTACTACATGAGATTCCTTTTCTTTCTGAGTTCTTTCATTTCAAAAGATGTGGAGAAACACACCAAAGGTTTAATAAGTTGCCTGGTAGGTCTTTTGTTTATTACAGAAATAACCCTTTCGGGTGATGGGCTCTTGATTTCTTATAGCTGTACCAGCTGAGCTCTTTACAATTGAGACTACTCTTATGAAGCAATTCCTACCTGTTTTGCATAGGAAAGTTTTACGTGGGGTCTTTTGTTAACAACCCCGGGTACTTCTCTCTCCTTTTTCTGGAAAGGAGTAAATCAAGTTACAGAAGACTTTTTCCAGAGTGGAAATTTAACCCTGTCTGTGACCACGTAACTCATTCTCAAATACGTAATATCTTTTCAATAACTGGCTTACTTTTCCTTTGATAAATTTATTTACCTTTTGTCATGTCTGTAACTGCCCGCTCGTGATTTTAAATCCATTCTTATTCTGGCACATTTGTTCTATGCTATTATGTAGCACAGTTGACTCCAGGACACATTGATGCTCTGCCAGTTTGAACAGTTCTCATAACTAGAACTTTCTTTAGTGGTAATCACTTTAATCCCTAGCATTTTATTCTCATGTTCTGGAATAAATGTCACAGTAGTGATATCATTTTATAAATTGATTTTCCCATGTATGTTTTTCAACTTTTTTGTTATACAACAAAAAAGAGTTGACCACATCGATGTCTGGTCCCCGATCAAAAATGTGTGTTTTCGAAGCAAATTCCAATACAATCTTCATTGTGGAAAAAAATAAGTTCCTCTTTTATTGCCAAACACTTGAGATTGTTTTGAACAAAGTACTGCTCAGCCCGTTTTTAATGACAAAAATAGAGACTGTCAGGAAAAGGTGAATTTTTCTACTGCTATGGAACTAGAGTAGAAAAAAAATATGAGTTTCCTTCAAATAAAGGAGCTGTGTCTTAACTGCAAACTTGTGTTGCTCCTTTACAAAACTTTGTGGGATTTGACTAAGTAATTTTTTAATAAATTAAGACCTAATGGTCTCAGCTGGACACTCAGGGACTGTGCATGTTATTTAGTAGACTGCTTTGTTGTGGAATCTCTGTAAAATCTACGTGTTAAGAAATTCTTCGTGAAAACAGAGGACTTGAGGAAAGAAAAAAACCTCTCAAAGAGAGTGATTTATATGTGACCACCAAAGATCTGTTGGAAAACTTTTGCAAATGCTGTTTTGTCTAGGAAATTATATGCAGTATTAATCTGTGAATGACTTAAAAGCTTGTGGGAAGAACAAACAGTTGGTGTTTTTCCCAGACTTGCTTGTAAAACCCACCTAGAGATTTCTCCTACTGTGAAAAATACTCCCACTTCAGTTTGATTTACTTTGAATAAATTGGACCATTTGAAAGATTTTCTATATTGTGCTTTGTAGTTGAAATGAACAAGTGCAGCCCTGAGGAGTCCACCCTGAGGACTGAGGAAAATTATATATAATTTGGGAAAGTCTGTACAACTTGAGGCAAATTCATGGCTTTTACGTACCATTTAGGGAGCTCCAGCCTGGGATCTCTGGCAAGTCTTGTGCTCTGTGGAATCCAGCAAAGCAGTTTCTGGAATTCTGCAAAGCCTGGAAGAATTCATCCCCGCATCTAGCAGAACTATACAATTGTGCTTGTTGCAAAGATGTTACATCCGTAAGGAGGTCACGCCATGAGCAGCACATAGTAAATTAAGTGGAAGGTTTCCCACATTTTCAAGAAGTCACTTTGTAGTGCTCTGAAGTATTTAAAGGCATGTCTGTTTGCTTGCCAGCTCATAAACGCTTGTCATTCATGTCCTTAACAAGGCCAGCAGGTCAGAACTGCCTGGATTGTGTTTTTAAGACAGTTAGACAGGCATGCTGAGATTTGTCCATTTGATGTAATTTATATCAAGCTGACGCTTGTTTCCAGCACAGACCCCCTGGATGGAGAAGCTTCTTGGAATATGTTCAAAAGACCTCACAGAATATCTCATATCTTCTCTATTTATTCAGTGTCAAATCAACTGTCTTTTGCACGCTGATCCCCTGAAGGGGAGAACTTGACATGCTAGAGGAGGTTAGTTTTTATCTCAGTTGGTACATATATCATTTTTCCACCCACCTGTCCCCAGTGGCTCTTCAAGAAAATTTCTCACTCTTAACCACTGCAGTGGCATGAAAATGAAGAGCAGAGAGGCTAACTATGCTGTTGTGTAGGGACATGCACTTAGATGGCTTTGACAGCATCAGCAGATCTGGTACTCTCACCAAACTAGTTATTTATATATATATATATGTGTAACTAATTCATGCCGGTGTCCCTTTCCCACCTAGTGCAGTCAATGAAATCCAGCCAAATTCTCCAGTAAAATGGAATTTCTAGTCAACCATTGGTAGAGGTAACAAATGGGTGACTGGGTCCCCCTCCTCTTTATAAGCTACTTTTGTAGTTCCCAGGCTCAAAGACATTTGTGAGGGATTTGTGCTCACTCACATGAACTTCTGTTCAGCGCCCAAATGTTTGAATCCAGTTTTCCCTTATCGACCAATTCTAGCAACTCCAGTAGCCTGCTGCTTCTTCAGAAGACTTCAGACAGTCCCTGCTTGTGCTTTTGGTGTTGAAAAGTCTGAATTTCATCCCTGGTGATGTCTGTGAGTAGCTGACTGGCTGTGGCTGGAAGCTGATCACACCACTGTGGCTCACAGAATACTGCCTCTCCCGAGCTATCACCTTTGTGCATTTGAAGTTCTTCAGAACTCCCATAGTGATGAGGAGGATACAGCAAAACAAAGAGTGAGAGGGTCATGTATGTGTTTCACATGAGAACACATGTGAGATCTGTGACTTTGCCGTGGTACGTGCAAGCTGTAGTGCAGAAATGTGTTTGTAACAGTGCTCTCATACTGCTGTGATTTAAAAGTGCATTTATCACTATTTTATTCCCGTGATACATCAAGGGATGTGGCAGTTCTGTGCTGTGAATGTCAGTCTGTCCTTTTTCAGTGTGAAGAATGAGCTCTTAAATACAAGATTTAGTGGTTTTTTCATCTGTAACACCAATTCTAGCAAAATTCCAGCTGGTGTTTTTCAAAGAAGGTTAATTTTCAGAATTGCCATTTTTTGTAAGTAAAATATTTCACAAGCAAATAGCATGCTTTTCAAATTACTGTTTCATGTTTGAAAGAGGCTTAAATTATTGGGAGAAAATCTTAGGGTTATAAGTTTTCCTCTGTGTTCATAAAACCAGCTTTTCTAGGCATCATGTAACAGAAAACAACTCCCTGTTGTGTTGCAGTGCTCAGCAGACTGCGGCAAGGGGATTCAGAAAAGAACAGTGACGTGCACAAATTCTCAAGGAAAATGTGATGCAGCCACCAGGCCAAGGGACGAGGAAGAGTGTGAGGATCACACAGGCTGTTACGAATGGAAAACGGGCGATTGGTCTAAGGTAACAGTGAATGCTACATGGTATTTTCTTTCTAAGTGCAAAGATGTTCAAAGTCCTGCCCTTCTGGCTGCTGTCCACATGAAAAGATATTTGGAGAAGAAGGGTTTAACTGGTTTTGATGGGAGTTTTTGCTGGGATTTAAGCTTTCCTTGTGCCGTTTATAACCCAAACATTCTAACACAGGCTTATGGATATGACCCAGCAAGTTTTAGGGAAGTGTATTCCAAGCAGGATAGAAATGAGTATTGATTGACAGCTTAACCATCCATAAGCAAAACCTACACAAGATTCCCACCCCAGGTGGACTTTTGTTGTCAAAAAGCTACTTTATAAACCATGCTGAATCTGCTTTCCATGTTTCAAAAAGCAAATTCTGAACAGTTCTGGCTAGCAGATTGAATTCTACAGAAAAGAGCTGATTAGCAGTGTCTCCCAGGAGTGCAGAGAACTAAGGAGGTGTCCTGTGCCCAGCCGGGACAAGCTGAAAAGAAAATAGCAGAAGATTGGTTTCCTTGAGAGTAAATACGTGTTAAAAATTTGCACTTTGAGTTAGGAACCTGGTGACTGAGAAAAAGGGAAATCTCACAAGGGGGCTGTGGTGAGTTTTGTCTCCCTCAATGCATCAATGTGGAGCTGAGAAGAGAGCTGAGCCTTAGTCTTCTTGTCCCGCAGATGATAAATCTAAAGGTTTGGGAGAACTGCTGTTAAACTGAATATTACCAGGGGGAAAGCTCAGGGAAGCCCTGACAGACTCACACAGAAACAGAGGGTAATTGAGAGCACTCCCAGCTGAATTCTGTTCTCTGCTTCATGCAGGTCCTGCATGCAGAGTCTGACAGTACACTGTTTTATTACCACAGATGTAAGGCTAGAGCTGTGCAGCTGAATTTCATGCTAGTCTGAGCCCTACACAGCGTACTGAAGTCCTAGACTTATTCCAACCACCTGAAATGAAAGCAAGTCATGAATTTAAAAACAGAGCCAAAACCATCAGTCCCTTCCTCTGGGCTGGATTTTACCTTCACTTAGGCCTGTCTGAACTTCGTTTCTCCAGTGACATCAGTGGAATTAATTCCCGAATGCGGTGGATTAAACCAGAGCAGAGTCTGCTCTGTATTTGCCTTCTGACCTTAAAGTAACAGGTAGTTTTGCTTGGGAGGGAGGCCTGGCCCTGTGAGAAACTCAGCCTTTGGCAGTGTTGTTCATAAAGCATCCTTTACATTACTGACTTCATGTTTGCATAAAGAACTAAAATTTCCCAGGAATATTATATTCCAGTTTAGTTTTATCTTATCTTTGTAACTGTACTGTTCTTTAAACAGAAAGCCTACTTTGTGTTCTGGAATGTACGGCATGTGCAGAAACCACTGGGATACGGTAGTCGCGTTTTGCTTTCCAAAAACCCAAACTCCAGCAAGCAAAATCCAGTGAAATAGAGGCCCATCATGGGCAAATTGGCTTATCTGAGATTGCATTTATTTTTATTTTTTGTTACACTGTGATGAGGAATTACAAATATTTATTGATATACACTGTCATAGATACATGAATGTAATGGTGTCAGTGCTGGGGAATGCATTAAGAACCTGCCACATTCGAAAGGTCTGTATTTAAGCTGAGCCAGGAATTAGTATCACAGAATGTTTATAGTACTGAACATTATTTTATTCATAACCTGGCACACAGAGTGCATGCAAGCTGGCCAAAACAAACAATTCCCGTGTATTAACGGGTGAAATAACATTATTTATTTATTTGTGGAATTTTAAAACATTTTGGCATGCAAATTGACCCGGATTCTCTTTATAGGGAGGAATATGAAATAATTGTGTATTCACTGATTACATGGATTGAAAGTTCAGTATTGTGTGAAGGGTTCCAATCTGATAAAGAGGTTGGCTCACTGCTAGGAAGGCTGCAATCGTACATTGGCCACAATTAATAGTGGTGTTGATGGATTTAGTGTCTGCATGTGAGCAGGACAGGATCAGTGCAAAATCACTTGTTATTTGCAATTCTTAACTCAGGTTCGGGATCCTCCCCGGTGCAGAAGGGCACAAAAGCTTATGTGCTGTATATGTGGCCTGCTTCTGTCTGCAGAGAGCTTGTGCCAGCTCTCTGCTTCCCAGGAATTTCGCCCTGTGCGAGTCCAGCAGGATGTTCTTGGACTTAAATTTGGTTTATAATGAGCATTTAAAATTCTAGACATATTGGTTAATTCTGACTGGACATTTAGAACACACAATTAGATTCTTATTCTCTGAGTAGAGGGAGTGAACAAAAGGCATCACTGGAGTGCTAGAAAAGGGTACGGGTAGATGCAATTTTTAGGAGAAAATGTATTGTCTCAGGAGCCCTGATAGCTGAAATGTTTGGTGTGGGATTCAGTTCTGCACAAATCCTGAGCAAAGGATTTCCATCATGAAAATCCAGAAGCTTTAATGCAAGACTGACGTAGGTGGAGAGCTTTTACAGCTACCAGCAGCTACTCTTTGGTGGTGTCTGCCTTTAAACAAATCCTTCTTTAAGCAGAAACACAAAGTCTGCGGCAGTTAGATTATACTGGACTCTTTAAAATTCATACTTCCAGGGTAAAATTCCATTGTAAAACATTTGTTGCCGGTGCTGTAAAATCCCTGTGAGAGAGCTTTATGCTGACTAAGATGGAAACTTTTTCTATTAATACAAGTTGATCTCAGAGCAAGCAACAACTTTTTGCAATTAATGCATTGTACATTTGTTACTTATTGTTAAGAATCATAAGGGAAGCAAGATTGAACCAACAGGGGTAATTATCACAGATTAAAACAAGGGGCTTTGATGCTTTATGTGCAAACAGCTTGCATGGTGACTTGGCCACCAATCCTTAATTTCCCAAACCAAGATTGTTTGAAGATACCAGGAAGTCATGTAAGAAAGAAACAAAACCCCATTTAAAAAGTCAAGTCCAGATACAACTCATAAATAGAACAGGCTGTTTGGGTGGTAGCGGCAGACTTAGGTTTATATTCTTAGTAGTGGTATTTATGGAATACATGGACTCTCTGCATGAGAAGACAGATCACATCCCTAAAGGGCTTCCAGCCCTTTATAAATAACTCACCTTGCATCTGTCAGCAATGTACATGGTTATCCTAGAGAAGATCTTGGATTCTTTTGCGTTCAGAAGGTGCAAGAGTGGGCAGCAGTAAAACTCCAAATCTGTGCCAGACAAGTTCTGATTCTGTATCCTCAGACCCTGGACCCACTTCTGTGTAGAAGAGGGTGAGGGCTGGACACATGGCCATGCTGATCTTTAACCCGCACCTGCCAGCCAAAACCTCATCCACTGGCCTTAGAAGTGACTGCCCATTGCCTCTCCAAATTCTGAAGAAGTTGGATTTTGTTCCATTTCCCATCAAGTTTAGTTGCAGATGCTCCTTACTGCATATTACAGCTGTGGAAAGCATTTGGAGCTAATTAAGTAGCCTTGGCTGTGATATTTCTGTGTTCCTGATGTATCTGCAGCATACTTCAAGTGTTGCACGAGGAACAGATCTATCTAGTTCACTTCGCAAACACGTAGGGCCAAGTCTGGAAAGTTATTTTAAATGCCTTTGAAGTTACCTTGGTTAGTCCAGTGCTGGAGATTAACAGAACTCGTACTGTAACTGTAAAGACAGAGTATTGTCTGTTACTCGTAACCATGTGGAACCTCTGTTACCACCACTATTAAACTTGCAACCTCTTTGCACTACCGCAACTTATCTTTTAAAGCCCTGATCTTAAAGGAATGTAATTATTATTTTTAGCATTTAACACAAATGCAGCGTTGGTATTACGAGATATATAACTAAGCTGTTCCTGGCCCTACAGTCTTCAAACCTTGTAGAAAGACAGACAGATTGCACAGCGAGAGACCCACTGGAAGGTGTGCTAACCTGAAATCATATTTTATTGTTGCCTGAATTCTTCAGAATTGCAATTCATTATATCATCCTTTTTTATATATGATGCAATATACCAATGGGAATCCAAGCCATCTCCCATTCAGTCCTTTTTTCCAAAAGGAAATTCCACATCCAGTTTGCATTCAGTTAAAGAAACAAACATCTCCTACACTCTTTGTACTTCGAAATAATTCCTCCTTGTTTGAAATCTGAGCTGTTAAACATTCTAGCACTGGGAACATTTATACATTTTTGTTGTAGTTGTGCTAGTTGAAAGAACAAACATAGGTCGCTCAGTTTCCCAACACTTGCCTCGGACTCTTAGGCTGCTGAAAATACACCGCTTGGTGCTTTAGCAAGACAGTAGTTCATTCTTTCATGATGAATTGTATTTTACTGACAAACTTCATGTCAAGAATTACATTCCTGTGAAGAATGCAGGCAGCTTGTGAACAGGATGTGTCTTTATGCGTGTGGCTCTCCGGGAGGGTTCCAGGACACGCAACCCGAGTCCGTACCGCTCGCCCGCTCCTCCTGCTGCAGGGCCGTGCAGGCTGGATGTGTGGGCTGGCTGTGGTGGTGACGGAGATCAGTTGTGTTGGAAGGTGAACAGCACTGGGGACTGCTTTTTAGCTACCCATGGTTCCCCCCATGTCCTCAGCTCTGTCCCCTTCTGCTCTAGTATCCAGCAGGGAAAGCACTCAGGTGCAAAGCTACAGGCCAAGGCCATACTGTTGGAGTTCCTTTTCTTCAGTTGGCTTTTGAAGTCCTCTAGGGCGTAACTGCAGAGGCAAGATTCTATAGCAGAAGCAATTCTCCACAAGACTTTTATGAATCTTTCTTCATTTCCAGTTTTACTTAATTGTTTCACTATTTTATATGCCTCAACATACTCTGTTTCTGTCCTGTGACTGAAGTACTGTATTTCCAGCCAATAGCACAATTCAGAGTTCCCAGTTCCATTTTTTTTCCACTGTTCTCCTTTTAACTGGTATGATATCAAGGAGGGTAGAATTACAAGCAAGATACCCTGGCTCCATCGTTAGTGCTTATTTTCACAAGGGTGCATTTTCAGCTTTCTGGGTAGAAGTTTAAACATGCAACTTCTGCCCCTCAAGCAACAATTTAGCTCATTAACCTATTATATTACATAGCCCCATGAAAAGATTTTTAGAAGAAGAAAGATGCATAGAAGCCTTGTAATATATTGGCTTTGCCATATTTTTTCTTTGCAGTTACAGTGGATGCTCTGTCAATACTAAGGCCTATATTAATCTCAGATAACCCAGTGCAAAGCCGGGGTAACTGTCTTTCATTCTTCCCTACAACCCGCTGGCCACAAGCCAAGGATCTCACTCAGCACACTGGGTCGGGTATCAGTCTCCCATACATCGGTGTAAATGCAGATTAATTCAGCCACTTAAATTAATGCGGGGCTTATGCCAATGCCACGCAGATCAGAATCTGACTTGCCGGACTGCACAAGATCTTTGGGTCTTGTTTAGGAACCAGCACAGGTCCATATTTTCAGGTGAAAACAGAAATGTATGACACGTCAAGCTGGGCTTCAACTAGGAGAGAAAGTAGAGGAGAAATCTTGTATAACCACCTGGCATAACTTTTGCTGGATCCAGAAAGATTGTACACTCAAGGAACTGGAAAGTACTAGTAAGGATCAGCTTGGCAAAGTGTGATGTTCAACAATATTCTTGTTGCCAAACACTGTCAGTAGTGATAAAGCACATCTGAAAAATTACCTATAGCCACCTGCCCTCCCTGGACATCAGTAGTTGCCAATTTTTTTACAGTCTTGCACTCAGCCTATGAAATGCTGGCTATGGGTTCTCATCCCAGGAGAATATTAACAATGGGGAAGGGAAAAAAATCTAATTTCCTACAAGAAAAATACTGGGTTTGTGCCAGACATTGAGGTGTTTCATACTGAAGATCAGCAGTCATTCATCACAATGGGTGGTAACAAGGATTTTGTAATTGCAAATTAATTGTTTTGGCAGGATTACAGCAGATTGTTGGGGTTATTTTTTGGGGTTTGGTTGTGGGTTATTTTCAAGAAATACTCTATCATCTTCCAGTGCCAGGAAGGCATGTTTTCTGAGTTCCAAATGTTTGGGAACATCAACAAAATCCTTTATACGCCTCACTTTTAATGATTAATTCACATTACATGATAAGAAGAGTAAATCAAGGACAGCTGTAGTTTGGGAGGTATGTTCAGAACTGTTATAAATATAGAAGCAAACTGTCCTTTGTTCTAACATTCATTACAAATTCATGGCTTGACCCACCATCTGTTTACGATAAAATATGGACAACTTGTTAATTCTTCATAAAGGTTGTAACTAAGTTCATCTTCTTCTACCTTGGAGAAAATAATTTTGGTTTTGGTTGAATTGAGAGAAAACTCTGCGGGAGGGATGGTCCCTTAAAACTGCAGTCGCACATCCCAGCTGACAGACCCTTTCCTGCTGCTTACTCACTTTGGCTCAGCCAACAGCTTCATGATTTATAGCTGCTCGTGTGCATTCAGCACCGTAGCTGGAAACTGATGTTGGAAGATTGTCTACAGGCCTCACTGATGCAAAGCAGTTGTTCTCCCAAAAGTGACCAGAGCTGGATGTGACAGGAGAGGACCCGGCAAGCTTTAGTATTCAAACCCTCTGCTTCTGTGATCCTGGGCATGACCAGGAACCAGAGCATCAGAGTGTCCTCAACCTAACTACTGCCCCTATGAACTGCTCTAAGTGGTACTGCTTGTTGTGGTTCCCCATGGCTTGTTCCTCTGGTGTGTGATCACTGATGTGCGAACCACAGCCTTTCTCGCCAACAACTAATCTCAAGAGGTTGGATGCTTCTAGGGATGTTTGTTACACTCAGGGCATCACATTTAGGTAATCCCTTACTCTTAACATACACACTTTAAGAACAACTTTAACCAGGAATTTTCTAGGAACGTGGTCTCTTAATTAACTGAAATGCTAACCATTTCCTGAGCTGAGAACTGCAAGTGTTTTTTCATGGAATCTCCATGTCTTTAAGGGAATTTCAGATTTAAGAATGAAAATCTCCCAGGGTCATGTATCCTTCAGGAGTTACAAGCAAGGAGTTCCCCAGGCTGAATCATGGATGGTCTTACCACCACCAAGTAGAACTGATTTCATACCTCCACTGGAAAATTTAGGAAAGAAAGGAAAACTCCTCTGAGTTTAGCTCATGTTAACTACCGACTTTAGTATAGTCATGGGTCCATCACTTAATTGAATTCACATCACTGAGTCCTTGCCATCTGACAGGCAGGTGCCTTGTTTAAGCTAGTTTTTAGGCTCCATTTGTAGTCCCTGTAACACAAGCAGCTCCAGGTAGTAGTTTTATGTCCTTTCCTTAAATGCTGTGAATTGCCTTTGAAGTTGTGATCTGTCTCTGCTGACTGCAAAGAGAATCTAAACAGGGCTAGTTCAGTAAGACAAATCCCATCCCTTTTGCTCTTTGATTCTCTGTTCCATCTGTGAAATGCCTTTAGCTGTGGTCAGAGGTATAAATATTGCATGATGCCACTACAACAAGTTCGAACCTCTACCTGGGCTTGTGGTATCTGCCAGCCCCAGTCAATGCAGCTGTAGTTGGAAACCGGGAAGAGATGCTGCCTACAGCGCTGTCTGGCCATGTCATAACCCTGAAGACTGTAAGCTACAGAAACCAAGTCCTGCTCGTGCCTTTGAGGCAATGACTGCTCCTTGTCTGCACAATTTGCACAACTCATCTCTGCTGGAGTTTCTGGGAACTTCCATGGTACAAGTTACTTTGATGGTTCCTTAGTAAAGGAGTATGTGCTGCAAAAAGAGCATATTCATCAGGGTTTTGTTTGAAGTGGAGCATGATCTGTCGCAGTGTTATTGTCTCATGTTCCAATACAGCCTCCAGTAATCCTATTAATTGGAAGAATAACTTTTCCTTTTTGATATTTTTTATTTAAAAGCCTAGTTCATTAAGTGCAATTTTTTTTTTAAATGAAGAATTAAAGCCTCCCACCAAGATCAGTGGATTGGAAATGGAATTCCATCGTGACTGGTTTACTCTTTGTTTTTTTAACGTGAAAAAAAAGAAAGCACAAAAGACAAGCCTGTTCAAATATTACTCTGAGATGTTACAGCATCTAGGATCATGTTTTTAAAAGTACTAACAGTAGCTAATTCACCATTTAAAGTCTGTACTACTCATCTGAAGAGATTTCAGCCCCTTGAATCCTTAGACACAAAGGATGTATCACTGGGAGGGACTGCTACAATTTTGTGGTCCTTCCTGTAACCTTTTGAGATTTCTAATGACTACCAAGGCATTAAGGTGACAACTTTCCAGAACATCTTTAAAGAGCAGTTAGTATCAGCCTGTTGGTGATGCCCTGGTTGACTCTGCAAAGAGATGAAGCGCAGTGTTGGTTCAGCATCATCCATTTCAAAGCTGAGTGGAGAATGTCTACCCTGTCTAGAGAATGTCCAGGCAGGACTGAGGTAACAGAGATGAGCAGCCTCTTGCTGAAGTTAAGTAATCCTAATGGAGTCCTTAGTTCAATTACTTTTTTTAGTAAATTGCATTTCTGTGGCATTGATGGTTAACTGATGAATAATTAAAATATGTGTTCAGTGGAATTCAGTTCCCAAGATATTCTTTCAGGCTAACATCTGTGACAGGAGTCAGTACCATTTCCATGCAGTTTTTTGGGTGGGATAAATAATATGGAATATTTTCATTTTTTACCCTCCACAGATCAAAACATTGCATGTGCTAGAGGTGCCATGCTAGAATATGGTACCCTGTAGGCAATGCCATATCTTTTCACATCTCTGCTTGATCCTGTTCTTGAAATCCAGTTTGAAAGCTTGTGAGAAGTGAACTCTGCCTGATTGGTATAATGAATTAAATGACATTTCCTCATTAGCATCCACCTGGGCTGCATTGCGTACGTACTTAGGGGCACTGTCACAACCCAGAATATTCATGTATTCAGCTCGTAATCTCTGAACTCTCTGTACACAATGGAACTTTTCAGAATGGGAAAGTCAAGCTTAATTACGCGGTGAGACATGCTGGATGTACTGGTCAGGTCTTGTTCCTTAGGGTCATGCTGTTTGAAAGCACAGCTGTAGGCAGTTTGCAAGGATTGCTTTTCTCTTTGCCTTCTAAGATACTGTCACATCAGCCATGAGCATTTTCTGCTATAATTTATTGTTTCTTCCCATACTGAGTCAGAAGGCTATGCATTTTTTCTTGGCCAAATTAAACAAATCAGTCATTTCACAAAAGTTTCCAAATGACAGATTGTTGTAAACAAGACCAGATATGTTCTCTTTACAGATCTGAGGTTCAAAAAGAAGAAAAAAGAAAGGAAAGAACAAGGAAGCTTGAAAAACAGCCTCCAGTTTGCTTTGGGCTAATTAGATCTTATCAGTGAAAAGACAGAAATTTCTTTCTTTACCATGATGCCATAGTGAAAATTGACCCGGTGTTTATGAAAGCATATTGCATGCTGCTTTTCAGCTAGAATTATAGAGTTTAAATTAGGGATACTCATAAAAAGCCTGATGTTAAGGTGTGCAGAGCACTGGCTTTCAGAGCACACCATTAAGGTCTCAGGAGCAGAGCAATTACCGGACATTTGTCATTCCTCTTGGATGCTGTGTTAGAATGTTATTAATAGGATCTTACCTTGCTTTCTTTCTGACTTTCATAGAGGCAAGAAATAAGACCCCTGGGGGGAAAAACACTCTACCCTATCCTAACGCCTTGAAGTATTTGAACTCTGAAACCAGTAAAGCGTGACTCCATCTCTGAATATTGGAGCTTTGGCCATAGTGTTATCCTTGGCTTCAGCAACTTTCATCAAACTGGGGACAAACCAGTATCTTGAAACATCAGATAACTGCAGGCCAGTGAATCAAGAAAAGAGCATCTTGCCTTCAGCCTAGTTATGACAGTTATCTTGAACTAGATCTCCCTCCAACAGATCAGCCCTCTGAACGTTGGAGTACTTTCAGGATTAGCTGAAGTGGTGCTGGAAAAACCAAGTCTTTTACAACGAAGACTAACATCTAGCTCTTAGAGGTTAGAAAAGTGACGTTTTTAAAGGTGACGTGGTCTGAATGCGTCCATGCCCAGCCAGCAGCCCTCAGCTAAAGCATAAGCAGTGCTTCATTATCCCGTTCAGCCCTGTACAGACTGCAGCCTGCCCTCTGTACTGGTAAATCTGTACCTTTTTCTGTCCCCGTTCAGCCTCAACACAGGGATTTTTTGGACTGGTCTCTCTGATGCATTTCTTCTGCCGCCCGACAGTAGCCCTGCCGTGTCTTCATCCATTCTTATACCTCTCCCTTTCTCTGGCTATCTTTTGTAGATCAGGAGTTGATAAAGACCCTGACAGATCTCAGCACTTACTGTAAATTCGTTCTATTTTAATACCTAATATTCTCCTGAGGCGTTTGCTTTCAAAGCAATTAGACATCTGTCAGCAGCTTTGGTAGATTTCAAGCTTTCATATCGGTATCCTAAGGTGGAAATAGCATTCCAGTTGAAAAATCATAGCTTGGTCTTAAGGTTGGAGTTTTTCAGTAAGTAAATCTTCTTTAAGCTGATGAATGCAGCTGCTGCCTTGACAATTTGTGAGTTTATTTCCTTCTGGATATCCCCACCGGCTTGCATGTTACTGCCAAAGAATGTGAACGGAGGCATTTTTGTCTTCCTTTTGCCTTCTCAAGCAGCGTTTGAACTGGGAGTTAGAAAGGCTCTCATTAGGTTCACTTTTTGTAACTGTTCATTAACCCCCTCTTTCTTACAGCGCTGAACAATCCTTTGATCTATGCATGTGGGTGGATTTCCAGCACACAATGGCTATATTGTCACTTCAGTGCATTATGGTTCAACCACATTAATTTTGCGTATGCGTTTTTTTATAGTGATATCACTGGCAACGCCTGATGGAAGGGGAAAAAAAACCCACTTCTTTGTTTGACACCGGGCTCTCTATTGAACCACTTGTCCCAGCTTCCCAGAGAAGGCCAGTGGCTTGTGGGTTTTCTCTCAGTACTTGCTCCCGCAGATCCAAACCACATTCCAAACCCGGTCCTCCACATTCACAGATCACTTTGCCCCATCATGGCATTGAAGCGTGGGCTTA
Source organism: Thinocorus orbignyianus (assembly GCA_013400375.1). Classification (NCBI taxonomy): domain Eukaryota; kingdom Metazoa; phylum Chordata; class Aves; order Ciconiiformes; family Thinocoridae; genus Thinocorus; species Thinocorus orbignyianus. The sequence goes on along the minus strand of VXBW01008539.1, from coordinate 1,821,871 downwards.
TCTTGAAAGTTGTAAAGGCTTTTGCGATTTTCAGAGTACTTTTGTTGATAGCAGTGCAGCAACTGAATATTTGCTCCCCAAAAAGTCCATTGTCCATCAACAGCATTTCAAATGCAACCAGTGCAGTTTCACTGTGCAGCACTGGAGCCTCCTGATGTTCCGCACAGTGGAACTGTGCCAGCTATGCAGAAACTGGATGAGTTGCTGGGCTATAACATTATTTTTGCCCCCACAGCCCAGGCTATGCTCTGCCACAAGCCATACATTCTCTCTGGCAGTGTTGGCTGCCTGGAAGTTCCTCTGTTTGACAGAAGACCCCAGCACCTTCCTTTACTGAAACTCCTCATAACCTGGGTCCAAGTCTGAGGGTCTTGTATCAGAGGGCACCCTGAAAATTGTTCTGTGGATATACTTACTTGCTGCATAAATACTTGGGAATAGAGAGACTGTAGCAATGCCTTTAGCTGTCCAGAGCAGGAGGGAAGGTATTTATGGGAATTTGCTGTTCAGTTGGAGTTTGATTTTTATGCCTCTTTTAATGATGTCCTTTCTTCATAGTGCAGCATGAGTAACAATTCCCCCTTTGTATGTATTTTGTATCTATTCCTATTTCCTATTGAAATTCCTAGGAAAGAGGCTATCCAAGTACAGAGTTGAAATTTTCGTCTTAAAATAAGCCAGATGTCCAACCTTCCTTTAGCTGCCAAGCCCAAAAGAGTTCAAGAAAGATGTTAAAATCTGTCTTCCTGGCTGTGAAAAACTAATCGCATAGCATAGGTGATGATCCCAGTCTCCCAGGAGAAGGAATAAAACTGCTTCGGGCAAAAACTCTGCTGTTATTTGTCTAAGGATTGGAGTTGGCAGTGTCTGTGGAAAAAGTTTCATTGCTTGCCCTCCTTGCTGGTTAACAAATGCAGAGACAGGAACACAGACAAAGGTAGGTGAGTGTTTGCATATTGGTATCTGAAAACTTTATTCACCTTATGAGAAAAAATGCTTTTTTTCCTTCTTTTTTTCTTTTTTAATTTTTTCCTCTCTCTTAAGAGCATCCGTAAGCACAGGGAGTGCCTAAAAGGCAGAGGCAGAGGTTTCAGACTCACTGTATTACAGTCACGAGAAGGAACCCCATGGCCTGAATGAGTTATTTTATGTCTGTGTGATAAGAGCTGTTCTCTTTGTAAAATGGATGTACAATTCAGTCCCCTTGCAAGGAGTTTTGTGAGGATTAAGATTAGTAAAGCACTCCAAAGACTAAAAGTGCCATGGAAATCCTAAGGATTAGAGGTTGCATATGACTGGTGGAGTGGAAGGGCCTCATAGTTGCATTTATCAGGATAAAAGTTGTGAACTTTAAATCCAAATGTAGTGGCCATGCCTGACTGGCTTCCAGGCTGGTAGAAGTCACTGAGGGCACCCAGTGCTGGGAAGAGCAAAGGGACGCCCAGGACTAATGAAATGCCTACATCTCACTGCAGGAGCTTAAGTTATGAAGGGGGTTTAAATAAGGGACTTTTTGAAATAGCTCACCTGAGGGCAAACAAGGGATGGGCTTGTTCAGCATAGCCCTAAACACCCTAACTATTGTTAAAGTATTCATAGACAGTGACCAAATTTTGATCTAAAGTCAACATCTGAAAATCTAAGTAGAAAAAAATATGTTGTAAACTAGTGTGTTGACCCTAAACTGAAACAAGAAGAATGTAAAGGAAAAAAACCCACTTATTTATTTGAAAAAAAAAATAAAATACTTCCAAAATACATGTAAAATATTAATATAGCACGACTGCTACTTTCAGAATGCAATAATCGGGTCCCGGGGGAGCTGCATAGCTGGAAACACAGACCCAAACTGCACACCAGGGTGGCTTAGTGGCAAAGTCCAGAAAGAATATCAGCCAGAGATTGTTCTGAATTGAGATTGGTCAATCCTAGAGAACAGCACTGGGAGAAAGAATAGGAATGCAGAGCGGGTGAAATATAGGGCGGAAACAGAGAAAAGCAAATAGAAATTTGGTGACTACACGAAATGAAAGAAATGTGTATATTAAACAGTCATTAATGTGAGTGAGTAAAGAAGGAAATTAGATAAATAGTTGTCGTTACTTTTGACAACTTCACTGATCCTACAACTCCTGCTACCCTGGAACAGAGTTCACATTGTGCAAATGTATTTCTGCACCAGGTTGGCCAAAGCAGGGCTCCTTCAGATGGATTTTGCATGGTCCTGCTAATCCAAGGCTTTTCAGTGATTCACACAGTGAGCTCCAGCCCAGAACAAGCTATACTTGTATCAGATAATCTTTGAGAAGCAGCAGGGGGAGGGGGGTCGTGATACTTCTGGAACAAAATGACCACAGCTTCGCTGGGCTCTCACCCATTGATGAGAGGTGGAGGCCTATGTGTATCCATGAGTTCTTTTCCCCTGGGTCCCAGTCTTACAGGCATCCACGCTACACACACATCCTCTGGACTTGGACTTCAGTCCAACCTCAATGGTGCACATCTTCGGAGCCTCTTCAATGTTTGGCATGCTATTTTTAAGAAGTACCAATCTAAGACGGTAGTGCTTTTCAGGGAGAGAACTCCACTGCCCTGACTTTTGTTCAGGAACAGCAGAGGAGAGAAAACATGGTCTTTTTGACATCATCCTAATTATATCTCCTGAGTTTTCCTCCACCTCCTCCTCTCCCCACACGCAGCTTGTGTGTGGCTTTAGCAGAAATAGGAACCTTACCAAAGTCCTGCAACCCATTGTTTCTTTATTTTAAATACAAGGTTCTTTTATTAACTCCAGCTGGTGCACCTCCCTGTGCTCACTGTGTTTGCTTTATTAAAATTGAACAGCGTGCAAGTAGGACATTGTAAAACACAAGTGACTGGGCCAGAGGAAGAGGGAGGGAGAGGTAGGGACTCCAACTGTATGACAACAAAGAGAGCATATAAACAGCCTGGGCCTCCTGGCTAATAGAAGCCAAAACTCGTGGAGTATGATTCGCAATTGCTCCCAGGAGGACAGACAAGTGCCAGACAGTTAGCAGGGATAGATGAGAATGAATATTTGAATACCTGATGTGTTCTCCCGAATACTGGAACAGAGCTTCTCTAGAGGTCCGGGCATAGAGAAGGATCTGCCTGCCTCTACCGTGATCCTTAGTTTTATCTTATATCAGTGCCTGGCAGTGATCAGCTTGTCTGTGGAGGAAGCCTTGTTAGGCCATCCATGACTTGGAGAGAGCTTTTAAAACAAGGCACCCAGTACCACTGGGTCCATCATGGAGAGGGAGGTGGAAGGTTCTCGTCCATAATTAAGCAGTATACATTTTCCACCTTTGCTTCTTGGTGGAGGGAATTGCATTTCTGCCTGCTTGAGCCTTGTGGATATCCACAAGGACAGTCAGTGTAGATGGACACAGCAAGTCCAGACAGAAAGACAACAGCTTCCTGCCCTGTGCCAGGACAGTTCTTTGCTCACAGCACTCCCTGAAACTGCAAAATCATCATGAACAAGTGCAACAGCTGTCAGAAGGGTCCATGGCTGACACGATGTGCCTGTTGTTGAGTCCTCAGCACCTTAGTGAGCTGCCAGCCTGCTGCAGATTCTGCTCCAGCAGTGATTTTTCAGATATATGTGTGCATGAGATTTTGAAGCTGCTCTGCCTGGACCACGTCTCAGTGCCTTCTCTTCCCTAGTGCTCCTCAACCTGTGGGAAGGGCCTCCAGTCACGCGTGGTCCAGTGTATGCACAAAGTCACCGGGCGCCACGGCAATGAGTGTCCTGTCCTGTCCAAGCCAGCGGCCTACAGGCAGTGCCACCAAGAGGTCTGCAATGAGAAGATAAACGTCAACACAATTACCTCGCCCAGACTTGGTGAGTGAAGGGCCAGGGGTGGGCGGGCAGAAGATGCTACCTGCAAAGGACCAGACAAAGCCCAGGGTCTTAGTGTGATAAAAGTGGGGCTTCAGAGCATTGGCCAGGGCCAGAAATTAGAAGAGGCCCCTGCTCCCGAATCAAACTCTGGGCTAAAAGTCTAGTGTGGACAAGTCCTCTTTTATTCATCAGTCTCTGCCTGATGGAGCGCTTGCCCAAACTGGAGCGCTCAGCAGTGGGTAGACCTGAAGAGACCACCAGGAGCAGGTTATTGATTGATTGATCAGCGAGGTGAGGGAGCAGACAGACATTGCTGTCACAAACACCTTCACACCCTGCTTTCACTGTGGTGAGCGTAAAGTACGTAATATATTCATCTGTGCCCCAAGAAAAGTACATGACCTTGACAAGTAGAATATCACAGGTTGGTTTGTGGGTTTTTTTTTCCTTTTCATTTGCTGCCACAAGAATGTGGTTTGATGAATTAATTTGCCCAGGGAGGCAAGAGAGCATCCAACCTCTTTTGTGAACCTTTGATTTTCTGTCACTGTCCTTCTCTTCACCCTTCCTGCATCCCCTGTGTACCTGGCTGAGGTGAGAGCATGGTGATAAGCCATCTGTTTCCTGAAACACCGTATTAACACTGTATTTAAGAAATGGCTCTAGTTAAGAATACTTCTGTTAATACAAAATTGTGGGAATCCATGATTTTCCACATCATATTTGTTCATTTTAGAGGGGATAAAAATATATTTTTCCAAACTTCAGCCCTGTGTTTTCAGCCACAGATCCAAGAACCAAGCTGGTTTCTTTACATTTCACACATCATCACCAGTAAGATGAAGCTAAACTAAGCCATCAGCTACACTGACAGCCGCATCGGTGCTTCCCACTACTTTCCAGTACAAGAGGCTGCATTGTAAACAATGCTGGTAAGAGCTTAGCAAAAAGAACAGCCTCCACCCTCTCAAAAGAGCCAGTCCTGAAGTCTGAGAAGCCTCTAATATATGTGAAAAGGCAGAGTTGCTAAGTAATAGAGAACCTTTTTCTAATAGCACTGTCCAGTATTAAATAACACTCAAACTAGGACTGGACTTGAAGCTTCAGAACTGAAATATGTTTCCCAAAAGTTTAACAGATGTTTAGAAGAATACGGGAAATTTTATTCTTGCAAATGCAGTTGTACTGGGGAGCTTCTAACCTCTTTTGTTTAAGAACATATGAGGGTACTTCCCAGGTATTTTAGCACTAAGAGCACAGTGGAAGGAAAACATTTCATTTGAGAAGTGAGCCCTTGATACACTGATGAGATAAGAAATCCATCCTAATTCACATTTTAGGACAAAGCAATAAAAAGCTCACGTGTTTAGAAGACTGAAGAGCCTCAAGTCCCTGCTGAAAGTAATCTGCAAGTAATTTGGGATGCTTTTCCTTCTAAACTGGGTTTGGAATCAGCAGAGCCAGAAACAATGATATTTGATATTAGCTGGAAGATACATCATGGATTGTTTTGTTCTTCCTGCTTATAAACAAATTCTCATTGGATTATCTCTAAACAAAATTTTCAGTTTTCTACAATGGAAACCTCGCCAAAAAAATTATACAGGAAAGTATTCCAGTGCTCTACAAAACCCGTGCTGCCTTGTCTACTCCAGAATGTTTTTCATCCCAGTTAATATTTTCAGAAGTGTCTAAGTGTAGGGTTCACCTCAGCTGGCTTTTACATCTGTGTCCAGTGTCCCTCAGTGATGACAAATTCAGAGAGGGTTTATTCTGTTCCTCAGGGACCTGACCCATGTCACTTCTTAGACATGCTTACTTCATGTAAGTCTGCATGTCTTACTCCTCCATGTCTTACTTCACAACCCATGAGGGACTTTGGACCTCTAAAATATTCAGAGCCTTGGTTGTGGCTCAGGGTCTTTATATTTATATATAAAGTCTCTCATCTCAGATTCATAAGGTCTACCTTAGATGTTCTTGCAAGATGCGTGATTTATTCAGCTACACCATGTTTTCTGAGTGCTGTGCTTGGCTGGAACTGTAGCTAATGGGGAGTGCTACAGATCTGGCCCCCTCAAATAGCCCCTCTGCTGCTGGCAGACTCAGAAATAGCTCTACCCTCCTCCCATTTAGGATGATCTCTTCCACTTTTTTCTCACTGTCAGGTTTTTTCAAGTGGTCTAATTTTGTTTTGCTACCATTACTTTTTTTATGAAAGCACTTGGGAACCTTTGTCAACAAATTCAGCACCAGTATCTTCGTGCTGCTTTCCCGCCCTGCACAAACCTGTTGTCAATCCAAGGGAGCTGCTGCTGTCCATTCCTCCCTCCCAATAGCTAATTCTTGTCCTACTGTTTTTTCCTCCACTAAGAGGTATTATTTTTCCTTTCTGTTAATTTAGCTTTACATCCATCAAACTGGGTTTGGTTTTGCTCCTCCGTAAAAACATTTTCACCCCCGAGAGGATGATTGCTACTCCTTAGCATAGCACAAGTGCTCTCCCTGGGAGCACACGGCTTCCCTCCCATTGATTGCTGGGAGGTGTTCAGGTGCTCAAATCTAGGCTGATGCCTTAGAGATTTTATTCATCTGGGCCTGTTTATTGCTGAGACAAAATAACCAGCCATGCCCAGCTACACCCTTGCAGAAAGCCCTTCCAAGAGCCTGGTATTTTGGTAGGAAGAACATCATCTGATCTCCAGTTCTAACAGCAAGATTGGCCCTTTTTTCCCTCGTGTGCAGGGATTTTGATCACCCCCGCAATGCTGTTCTCTGGCTAATTTGCTAGTTTCTCCTTTCTTTTCTTGTCCAAAGCTGCTCTCACGTACAAGTGCACAGGCGACCAGTGGACAGTGTACTGCAGGGTGATCCGGGAGAAGAATCTGTGCCAAGACATGCGGTGGTATCAGCGCTGTTGCCAGACTTGCAGAGACTTTTATGCAAACAAGATGCAGCAGAAGAGTTAATGAACCTGTGCTACTTCTTAGGGTATTACAGCTATTTGTATGTAAATCACGGACTAGTAGGTCTGAGTACTGGAACTTCATGAGTTGCTACAATGTGGTGGATTCCAAAGCGTACCTAATAAGACTTGAAACTAATTCTACGGACTGGATACCAAAGTAATCTGCTCATCCACCTTAAAAAAGAAACAAAAACAAAAACAAACAGAAAGAGTCATCTCAAGGAGCCAATCATTTTATCATATTTTGACATTCTTACATTTTTCATTAATGCTTTTTACTTTAATATATTAAATCACCAGCCACTGGATGGCTTGCTACCATTACAGGACAAGAGTTGCAAAGTGATTACAGTGACTAAGGTTATGGGTACCTCCATGGAGGAAGGCCTTTGGCAAACTAATTCGGCAAAGGTAGAGACATTATCTTTTAATCTGGGCTTTCATCTGATGTTTTCGATTCCCAGCAGTTACCCCACTGTGGAGTGGGCTTGGAGTGACATATAAATGAAAGGCTTAATTTAAGAGAGGATTTGCTGTAAAAGCTTGTGAAAACTGATAGCAGAGAATGGACATCTCCAAAATTCCTGCGGAAAACTCAGTACAATTACATCCAACATTCCAAGTCATATTTTTAGAGGAACTAATAGTGACTGCTATTCTTTCTGATTGAAAAAAACAATCCTCTCTCTCTTTTCCCCAGAATAATATAGTTTCTTTTATGAAACTTAATTTTTCTCTGAGCTTAATGAAATGGAAGTTTATTAACAGCAGTAGTTATTTTTAAGCAAGAACCATTTACATGAGATGTGAGAAACCAGACGTCATTTCATCCAGTAGAGCTTACTGAGGGATCACTTGGCCTAATCTCTCTCCAGTTTTTAGAAGTCAATCAGATAATGAGGCTGAATGTAGTTTATTTAAGAGGACAATGAAACTGGATAGGGTTGGTACAGAAACAGGATTTGGAACAGCCTTTGTGCGAAGAATGGAGTGGAGAGCAGAACAGGGGTTTCCTATCTCTTGGCTCTTGCACACATCTGAGGTTTGAGTCAAAAGTAGTCAGGGATACAAGACGTTCAAAGTGTAATCTTGACCTTGTTGAAGACATAAGGCTAAGCCTTCCATTGCCTTCAGTAAGGGTTAGGATTTTACTGGCTGTGTTTTAATGTTTCCTGTCTTACTTTTGCGGTGCTATCAGGTTTGGTGCTATCAGATTGGTGCTGTCAGAGCACTTAGCAAGTGCTGCGTCTATGATACTCCCTTCCATGTCTCTGCACTTTAAACCAAACTCCTCTGAGATGTGAGACTTGAAACGGGACCTCTACCCAGGGCAGAGTTTGTCCCCTCTGTTAGTCCTACAGATCAATGTCTCTCTATCGTATCTTGCTCCAACGTGTATCATATTCCTTGCCAGGGTCCAAGGCCAGTTGTGCAGTGGTTACGTTACAGCCCACTCTTCATGAGACGAACAGAGCCGTTGGGATGAATTGCAGCTTTGTACTCGCTCTAGAACTGCGTGTTACTGTTTAATTCTTTGGAGATGAGCGTGGAACTAACCCCAGGTCCTGCCCCCAGCCCCTGGGCCAGTCTGGGTTGCAGCTCATGCCTGCCCTCAAGTTGTCTTTGATGCTGTTGCCTCTGTTTTGTTTTTTTTTCTCAATGCAAGGAGGCTATGATAGACTCTTAGTACTTAACATATCTTTAAAGCAACTTTTTCTTCCTTATTACAATCTTTCAATATCCAGGACCTCACTGGAGTAACTCATTAGCATTTTATTAAGGGCTTAGATTTTCAAGCACATGGAGTTAATGTTCATCAACAGACTTAATACTGCATGGGTTTCACATTCCCATCTGCCCTGTGTGCACAAAGGCACATTTGCACACCATTTTTTCTCAAGTGCCTGTCTCTTTCCAGTGCCCCAGATGATTTTCTCTATCAGGGAAATGATTCCAATTGGTTTTTTTTGTTATACTGGATGTTCTTTTAGCATCTTGTGGTCAGGATCAGACCTCCTTCTTCTGATGTTCCCACCCTGTAGCCCAAACACAGGAGTTGTGTAACTATTTAGCAAGTAATCAATGGAAAATGTTGCTGGCAGTGGGGACAAGGAAGATGTAGCCAGTACCCCAGCGATACCCTGTGCAGCAGGGCTGGGACTGTTCTTGCTGCCACCCGACCACCACACCACCTCACAGCAGTTTGGCTGAGATGGGTCCTTTTCCCTCCTTCACTTTTTTGGAGTTTGCTGTTTTTCTTTTAAATGGCAACTCTTGCCCATGAAGTGACCTCGCCTGGTGAAACGCCACCCCCTTGCTGATCATTTTTGGCATTGCTAAATACTCACATTGGGCTGTTGAAGGATTTGCCACCACTCTTCTCCGTTACCTTGGAAGAACAGTATGTGCATTTATTATTAATAGGAATCAAAGGTGCTTTTAAATAGCAAGTGTCATTTTTTCTTCCGGTGCTGATCTGTCACCCTCTCTAGGCAAAATGTGGGCTCCTAGAAAGGTGCATAGGAGTGAAGGTTTTTAATTCTTGTGGTTTTCACTAGTAATTCACTACTGGCCACTGTCCAGAACAGGATAGACCTGTGGCCTGTCCCAGTATGCAAGGTCATGGCCTTGAAGACATTGAAGTCCAAGTTCTCGGTCCTACCTAAAGAAATAGGAATTTAGAAGGAATTCTTTCAAATGTCTGAGCACTGAAAAAAACTCTTCACTTGCTCTCACAGCCCACAGGTTAGCGTGCATCATCCTTTTTTCTCTTTTTTTATAATCAGAAACCAACCTTAATTAAAAACCAATGGCACGACACAGCTCCATGTTATTACATTCTCTTACTTCATCTGGTGACAAACTTCCCATCTTATGCCAGCCAGAAAAATAACGATGATAAAAAAAAGTTTATTTCTGTTCCATACTTCTGCACTCCTGTTTTATTTTGTAGGAGCTTTACTATGAATTTACAGCTACGCTCTGCCCTCAGTTACTACATACTGGTGAAAAGAAAGCTGTTTGTTTCCGTGTATCTATGACAATACTTTCTTTAGTTGTTCGTAAGGGATTGACGCTCTTTTGATTACAGTGGTGGTATTTCCATATTGTAAACAATACTCTGTACTGTTACTAAAGTACTGTACATTTCTAGTTGCACACAATTGTGTTATTGAGTGTAGATTCTCACTATCTCATGTATGGTGCTATTTTTTGTTGGTGGAAAAGAACCTTAGCAATCGATTATTGCTTGATATTTTATTATGATACAGGGATATATTCTCCATGGCAATAATATCATTTAAGTTTTTCATTACAGAGTGAAATGTATATATTTTTCCATTAGCTGATTTGCATATGTACTGTATCCATGGTAATTTTCTTTTTGGTGCTGGTTATAAATAGAAAAGATAAAAACAGTCAAACTGAATGGAACCAGTTGTAAATGAAAACCAAAAAAAAAAAAAAAAAGAAAAGAGGATCATTCCATTTTGAAAAAATTAATTGAGTATGTTGAATAATAAATTTATTTTTTCCATAACAACTTCAGTAAGGTTTCTGAACTCGAACAGAATACAAAGGACAAAATAGCTAGTATGAAAATTAAGAGAAAGGAGTGAAGCCGTAAGTAGTACATTCTGCATCTGTCTAATTCTGGACTGAGACTGGGATTTGGTTAAGTCTAGCCCAACTGTTTGGTAGCTGTGGTAGGTGTAAAGGGTCATTTGTCGCTAAAATTCTGCCATCTCAGAGTTCCCAGTGTGCTAACAAACCACGAAATGATGGATCTTGTCTCGGTCGGGTTGCAAAATAAAGCACAGGGAATGTTAATACCTGATTAATGCCTTGCAAGGTCTGTGGTCAGTGAGACAACAGCAGAAAATGCCTGTCTGGAAAATGTGAGCCCAGCTCCAGTTGAGGTCTTGCTGCCTGAGCAGGCTGTGGGGAAGATAAAGCTTATGCATGAGAGGAGGGACGTTTTGCAAGTGCTTTTGAGAAAGGTTGCTTTCAATGTATGTTGGAGCTGAGATGAAGTGGCAGCTTGCTGTATGTTTAATGGTAGCTGCTCCACGGGCGCAACCTGACAATAAAGGCTGCTGAGCATGTGGAAATTTATATTGGAGCAAAATTATCCCATCCATTGGAAAAAGGTATCGACATAACCTAGCTGCACACTTCCCTGGTGTGAAATAAACAGAATTACTTCAGAGCCAAGTGTTTTGGATGTCTTTGTTGTAGGCACTAGCCAGAATCTTTGTACTATTGAATTCCCCCTTCAGCATGGTGAAGCTGTTTTTTGCAGATATGCCTGTAGGATCCTCCCTCATCCTGTCTTACAAAGATGCCATCATCCATATCCCGTACCAGCTCAATTCTTGTTAAAAGGACACCTCCCGGAGATGGGAACAGCACCTTTCTAAAGCAGCCTGAAGTACAGTTGGTGTGAGAGCCCTCCTCTCCAAATGATTTCCAGAAATGGAGTTTCTACTAAAAATAGAGCTCATTTACTGATCTCACGCTGGCTTCTTGGTATTGGCACAACACTGACAGGCTTCCTAGTTTTCAGAGGCAGCCTTAGGAGATGCCAGCCCGGCTGCCATTGTACCGTTAACAGCGGCAAAATTGTAGAAACTCCATCCAAGTGTTGCTGTGTATTAACACATCATCGTGTTTGTGTATTGCCTGGAGTCGACATATGATTGCAATTGTTGACCTATTTAAACAATAAAACATAGCTATAAGCCTTTGGAAGCCAAAAGGCTTTACATTAAGCAGGGATATGGCGATGGGAGGGAGGGGTGTAAGGAATGTTGTCATACATTTGGCTTGAAATTTTCCTGGTATGTGCCAATACCTCTTCCATAAATCCAGTAGGCTTATATACTTAGTTTGCCTATTTTGCATGTAGCCCTTTGCTGGTTTTCTCTTATTCCTAATCCCCATCTTCTAACTAAGAAAACTGATGATTTGAAGCTATTGTCCTTCCCTGTCATCCGAGTTGTCTTTTTATTCAAGACACCTCAGCCAAGATCATTAAAGCCAGGTGGGGTCAGATGACTCTGGTGCTCTGGCACAGAAGTACCAGAAGGAAAGTATAATCTCTCTCCAGTGCTTGGAGTTCAGTTCTGCCTCCACCAACTCCACCTGCTTCCACCTTACAATTCCTGGTGTACACAGCAGCCTTAGAAGTATGTTGGTCCCTTGCAGCAATCTAGCAGAACCTTTCTGGATGGAAATTTCATCCCAAAAAGCTCAGTATGGATCACCATACCCTGGCATCAACCCCCTGCCATCACCACATTGGAGGACCTTGCTCTGTTGGTGCAGTGAAAACCACAAGTTCCTTTGTGCTTTCCCCAGCATCGCATGGTCCACTAGGAAAAGTATGTTTTCTTATTGGAGAGTGTCATAAACACTGATACTCTGTGGAGTTCCAGGCAGAGAAGAACTGTGGCAGATGTAACCACCTTCAATGCACTCACACTTCTGACAGTGTAAGAAAGGAAGCCCCGGTGACCTACTCACTCTCAAGTTACTTGCCTCACTGGTCCTGCTGCTGTATGAATACAGTGTACCCGGAAACAGGTAGGATGTGGGAACTGCTCCTGAACAGCATTTCTTCTGCCAGTAGAAGAAATGGACCAGTACTGAACATGCTTGATAATACTTCACCATTCAGCTTGCACTTCAGCATCCTTCTGTTTAACTGTATTTGAAGGCAGGTCAGTAGGAAGACAGGAGTTCCTCAAATGCTTCTTATGCCCAGAGGCCAGTTATCTTTTTTATGTGCTTTTTTTTTTTCTTTTGTCCTGCTGTGATGTCTCTGGCTTCTCTTCACACTCTTTAGAAATGGGCTGGTCTGCCTGGAGAGAGACTTTTTAATGGCATAACTGCCTTGGACAAGCAGGACTGAAGCATCTTCGCTTTGGATGGGAAGAATTGTCTGTTTATAAAAGGAGAGTTTAAACAAGAGAGTAAGCAGAGAGGGATCACAAACTCCCCTTAGCAGTAACTACCTAGAAGATAATCAGAGAGTCTCCAAAGCTGACCTCCGTGTGTCTTGCATCGCCTCGCCTCCTTTCATGCCACTTTCATGTGACAGACCCCATGACGAGTGCCTGGAGGCAGCACTGTACCACATTCATTATTTTGTCAGAGCTGCCGTGTCTGCCAAATGGTGGCCAGACACTCCGACAGACTTTCCCAATTAGCAGAGTCCTGCAGCTGATGTCTGGGGCTTGCATATGTGTTCCTCGGGCGTTACCACAGCCGAGACACTGGCTGAGTCCACATGGCCTGAGGTCGGTGTCCTCCTCGGCCTCTGGGCTGCAGAGAAGCAGCTGGGCTTTCTTTAAAGTTGTGGTTTCCTTTGACTCCTCTTGTTTGGCTGTGAAAGGCTCCTGTTTGGGTGTTTCATCCTTTCATCCCTTTGTGGCCTGGGTGGAGCTGGAGCCTCTAGTGTGACTTGTCTGGGTCATGCCACAGGCCATGGCATCGTCCTCGGCCTCAGGAGAGAGCAGCTCTGCACGCTTACCATGGTGGAACCTACAGGACGTCTGCATGTGGGGCCGGCTGCTGGCTCAGCTCAGTCACCAGGTGAGCTCTTGCACCTTTGGCATCTCCAGCCTCTCCCAAGCCTCAGGGGCTTATAGCAGTCTCAGTCTAACTCCAGAGATGCTTGTCTTGTCCTTCTTCCTCTCTTCCCCACAGACACACTTTGTGGCCTTCCCTTCCCTGCATGGTCATAGTCCCTTTCCTCTCTTCCTCTGCTTGCAGCTGCTTTGTCTCCCTCAAACCTGCTTTGTGCCCACCAGAAACTTCATCACCTTTGCAGTCTATACAAAATACCTCCCCTCGTCTGCTCAAGCACGTTTTGTCTCCTCCCTCAGCTCTATATTTTTCTCATTGGACTCTTGTAGTAGCCTTATGTCTCCCCTCGTTGCTGCTTTCTGGCTGGGTTTTGTTCGGGGTTTTTTTATAACGATTTAATGTTCTTTGTGCAGAAATGGTCATTCCTCTCAGGAGCTTGCAGACCACAGGTGGTCTTGGAGAAAAGGCAGGTTGCTGCTAGGTTTATTGGCATCAGCAATCTGAAAAGGCACGGAGATGAGCATAGGCTGCTTCTGAGTCGAGTGAGTGAGCCTGTACTGCGGTTACCACACCGGCAGGGGAGGGAAGGGGATATTCCCCACTGGTTTTATATCCTCACACACACTTTTTGTTACTGGAAGTAGCAGCAAGTAAAATTCACATCACTATGGAGTTGCCCCTTACAGGAACTGGGCTGCAAGAACCAGCCCCAAGCCTGGATATTGCTCGTAACGTGGGCTGGCAGAGGGAAACGCTCCTTTGTTCAGCAGGAGGAGAGCACTGATAGCGTGACGGTCTGTACGGCTGGCTCTGCTACCCCAAAAAGCATCAGCTGCTGAAAGATCACCGACCGTATCTGCAAGGTCACTGCACGCTACAGCATCATTGTGCAGCCATCCTAGGGACAGGCACTGAATCTGTTCAGACTGTTGATGAATCAGTGGGAAAGGGTATCCTCTACCACGATCTTTAGGTTGCACAGAGAGCAGTGCAACCACAGCCTGGCCAGCAAAGCCAGACAAACCATTCTTGGGTGGGTTTTTGAGTTGCCTTTTTTTTTTCATTTTCTTGGAAAAAACATTATTTCAACATTTTGCAGCTTCCATCTATTTCCCCAGCTCTATATTTTTCCCCTTGATTTTGTCTCTCAACGGCGAAAAGACCCAACCAGGCTGCAGCTTTGTTTGGCACCAAACTTTCCTCTTGAGATGATCGCACAAGAAGTCTTTTATCACTTTGGCGGCTCCGAGCCAGAGCTGCTTGTGGTGGAAGTCGCCGGGACTGTAACCCTGGGCTGTCGTGGGATGAGAGTCAAGCTCGGGCTGTCAGCAAGGCGAGTTGCAGCAGTTGGAGCCCCTGCCAGGACACGTCAGTACTTCTGAGCGTGCTTCTCCCGGTGCTGCTCTCGTTAAGGAAAAGGTATGAAATCCACATCTAGACTGAATTCGACCTTTAAAAAAATTAAGTGTTGTCTAAAATATAACTCCTGTCCAGAATCATGGTCTAATTCCTTAGGAAAAGACTATAATTCAAACATACCCTGCTCCCCGCTGTCCAATAACATCATGTCACATCTTGATTTTCTCACAGGGCTGATTTCACCTCCTGTGCCACTTGTGCAGCGTTGGCTTCAGCACCATCAGATCTGCTTGGACCTCAGTTTTGTGTCAAGAGAGGAGGGCCCTGCTTGAACGAACAGACTGCTGCTCTCTTCAGATGTTGGCAAGCTCTTGCTCACGGCTTCTTCCCCCCTGTTGTTTCACAATACCGGCCAACAATACCTTGAGGAGGGGTCTGTGACACTGAGCCCCAGAAATGCTGTCAGTCTCGTTTCCCACAGGGTAAGGAAGATTCCAGCTGTTTATTTTCCCAACCATGTTTTGCTGAAGAAACAATTTTAAAGGGGAAAAAGAAAAGCCACATTCTTGTGTAAGAAAGATGGAAAACAGCTTTCTGCGGGTTCCCAGGTATTTATGTGCCATTCTCTCTGCAACGTTATTAGCAACAACATTGCCTGTGGCTGGCTGGCTAGTAAGTACGGGTGGTTTTGCAACAGCTGTGTGCACAGTACCTTCCTTCCCAAGCAATGTCTTTTCCCTGGCTGTCCCCATGGCTCGGTTTATTTGTATGCAAGGCAACTGCGAGGTTATCGAGGCTTTCCATCAGCTGTACAAACTCACAGCAGAATCAGCTCTGTGTGTGTCCCTTTCTGAGAATTACAGTTTTGGGGGTAGCAGGCTCTTGGGCAGATCCTACAAGAGATCTGGTCTTTCTTAGGTGTCTCTAAAGGAATTACTGCCTGTGCTTATACTACAAGCTATGGATTATCTATAGCCATATGTTTAAGAAAGAAAAAGCGTATTTTCTTGTTTGTTTTCCAGCCTCCCCGCAGAATGGTTCTAAAAGCAGAAGCGTCTTTCACTGTGGAAAAAAATTGACAAGAACATCCTCATATTTGTCAAAATTTTCTTACATGTTTTTCAGAATATCGCTAGGACTTGCCAGACTCCTCCCCTTTCTTCCCCTGCTTTACCCCAAATACTTCCATTTTTGGCTAAAAAATCTCAACTTTGGGATTATTTTGACCAATAACGCCAGCGAAAACCCAGGCTCTTCTCTCTAATTTTTCCACTTAATTTTTTAAACTATCTTCTGGCAAAACAGAAATACTGTTTTGATGGAAAATTTTCAACCAGCTCTGCTCGTTTACTTTCTGTTTACAGTCACACAGGCAAAACAGTGCATCTTCCAAAAGAGGAGAGCATCCGAGGGCCGAACTGGAGGCAGGCGATGACTAACGCTTCTCTCCCCAGCTCTGTGCCCCCGCCAGCATTGTGCTCTTTTGCCGGCCTCAGCCCTTAATGAGAGCCATCTTTCTAGAGATGTTTCCAGCCTAAATCTCTCTTGGCAAGTCAGCTCAGCAATTCAGGTACGTTGCCAGGTTAAAGGGAGATGTGGGTGGCACAGAAGGATCTCCTCTGAGTGAAGGGCTGTGGGACTCAGGAGGAATTTTGTGCATCTCTTATCCATGTTGGCTAATATTTGGACCCTTCCGCGTTCCCAGTTGGCAGGGAAGAGTGGGGAAAAGGGGCTAGTCCAGCTCGCTTTCAAAGCAAGCTTCAGTGTGAGATGTTGAGATACACCACCAGCTGAGCCACGCACAGCTATGAGCAGTCTCTATATGACCCTGAAGACCTCCGGGGACAAGATCCTGAAATGGCTGAAGGGCTGAAAGGACACCAGTCACATCACTGCTGTGTGTCTTGTCCCCATCTGTCCATAGGGAAGGGCTTTTTCACACTGAGTCTGGAGCATGAATTCCAGAGGAGCCCAGCTCCTCTCATTTTGTGAGTTCCTGTGATGAACTGGCAGACAATGAAGGAAGGTGTTCCTGCAGATGGGGGCAGAAGCCAAATTTCAGTGTCTGGCCTGTGCAGCCAAAGGAGCATCTGCCCATTGGCTACATGTGCAGTCTCCTCGGGCGATTGCCATCCCTCAACAGTCCTGATATTTGCAAAGTGCTCTGAGATCTTTCAGTGAAAGGCCCTTACATGTGCAAAAGTTTAGAGCCCTTCTCTGACCATTGCTGATTTTAGAGGGTTAAGTTAGGAACAGGAAATAGAGTGACTAAAGGAAAGCCATTAATATTAAATTCTACCCTTTGCCAGATAGTCTTGTGTTATCTTTGCTCTTTCATGAAATATTTTCCAGTTTTCCTTGCAGGGCATTCTTTACAGGGGTAGCAACTGAGGAGCTGTAACTTGGCACATCTCCACCTGCTTTTCTGTAGCAGTGCACATTTGTGCTCTGGGATTTGAAGAATTTCCTTTGCCTCTAGAATTGATATGCAAACAGTCAGCTGTACAGACATCAATCTGTCCAGTAGACACGCCGCATGACCTAAGAAATAATACAGGTGGTCAGCACCATGCTGGTGATTCCTGAATTTCTGGAGCAAACAGACTTATTTTACTATGTCCAGAAGACGGGAGGTCCTGTATACACCCTCCAGTCATGTAATCTGCTGTGCTTGACTGATCACAAAACACTCACCAAGACTTCCCTAACAAAATTCTTGGGTTTTGCCAAGGAAAGCAAAGATTTGCAGGAAATGAGAGCCATGACCTTACCACCTCACAAACAGCTTAGAGATCTCAAGGTGCTCATCTCAGCAGAGCGACTCGTGCCAGAGCAAACGTCGAGCCCTGTGTGGTCAGTGCACAGCTCTTCCAGCATCCCTTTCTTTACCTTCTCCAAAGGGCATCAGCTCCATTGTGCTAAAAGCAGAATTGGGACAACTAAATCTTCTCCTGCTTGTTTGCTGTGTCGTAGTAATTCACTCCATCTATAGGTCCTGCTACATGAACAGGTATGGAATGAAGGATGTTAAGAGTGGGAAAGTTGAGTGATGCTGCATAACCCAGCTCAAACCATTTCTCTCACTCATTATTTCATGACAGCCAAAAGCTCTGTGCTTGAGCTGCTGTGCACCCCGTGGGCAGTTAAAGCCTAAGGGGAAAAATTCAGAGAGAAAGAAATGGAGCTCGAGAGAGCCCCATAACTGTAAGCAAGTTGTTCACTAGGGCCATGGCCATTTCTGTTAAAAAGAAGCCTTTCATTTCCCATTGGTACTTCTCGGGTTGCAAGAAGAGCCGTTCTTCTGCTCCTGAAGGCCCTAGCTGCAGACACAGCCTTGGAAGGGAAGCTTGCTCTCATGGCTACGGCAAAGGAATGGGAAGCACGAGATCTGGCATGAAGTCCTGCTCCCATTGAAGCCAGTGGGATCTTTGCCATTGGCTTCAGGGGAAGCCAAGATTTCGCTCTGCAGCCAGATTTGCTGGTGTGTTGAGCTGTGCTGAGAGCAGGACCAGAAAGTGTTCTTGGTTTCCTGATAAAGCTGTTACTGCCTCAGTGCCTCTGCTGCAGATAGCTGGTTTCTCACCTCACATTGCCCCCTGCTTGCTTTCATGTTCTCAGATCTTACTCTTAGGCCAGAAACTCTTTGAGAAACAGGCTGGCTGCATGGTTTATGCCTGTTGTATTGTCCCATGACTGGAGACCCTGGACATCCACACCAGCAAAATCATCCCCTTCATTGTGGATGATGGGCAGTGCAAGAGAATGGCATAAAGGACAGGGCTGGGACAAGTAGCGTAGATGAGGTAAAACATACAGGATTTGCTCCAGGTAAATAACTGCCTTTTCCTTCAGGCAGTGGCTTAAATCAGCTCTAGAATTAATTCTGAGTGGTTCAAGAGAGCATGAAGAGATTGTAAAGGTGATCCACAGATGGATCTGCTTTACACCTTCACACCAACATGAACTCTAGGGAATCTTGGTACTATAAGCATCCCTTTTTCTTTTGTCTCCTCTCTTTCAAGGTTAGATGGGAGCCAAATTGTGTTAGTGATGAGCTGTAGTTTAGGTACTCATGAGCCTGATAGTAAACCTTTCCCAAATTATCATTGTTCCCCTTGCTAATAAGCCAACTCAGAGGTTGACATGCTGCTGTAGTGGCAGAAGTGCTCAGTAGTGCACAATACAGTGCTCCCCGATGCATTACACACCCTTGTGCCTGCTCCTGCAACCCACACAGGGTCCGTGTTTGGGCAGCGTTAGTGCCTTCCTCTGAAAAGCAGGAGAAAGAAGTCATCTCAGAGTGGGTTGAGATTACTGGGTTATACCAAGCAGCCCCATTTCAGCCTATACAGGTCCCGTTGTTTTTATTTGAACAGACACATGGTGGAGCCTCTGTATGCCAAGGAAAAGAAACATTGCAAATAATACTTACTTGTTATTTATATTTCTCCCTGATCAGGACATCTCTTTCCCGTTGTGTCGGTTTGGTGTCTACTGCCCCTTTCTGGGAATATCTATAAACGCATCACATCTATAAGAAAAAGGCATGAAGGTTTATCTCCTGGACCAAGAAGTTGCCCTGGCTTTTCTCACCTCTCCAGATGCCACGTTTGACAGGATCTTCTCCTTCTGGCTAGCCATAGCTTGTGTTCTCTGGCCACCTGCGACTTGATCTCATTCCTTTGACATCTCCACAAAGACTAAGAGCGGCTTTCTGGTAAGTTGAAACCATTGTGATATATTTTTTTCCCACAAGCAAGGAGTTTCTAAGTGTAGATCCTTAAAGCTGAGATAATGTTGATTATATAGAGGTCCATAGCTAATAGCTTTACTGTGATTTTCTCCAGCAAGTTGAAGCAAAGCTACCCAGAAGTTCAGCACTGGTGCAGGAGCGCACTCCAGTGTTTCTT
Source organism: Thinocorus orbignyianus (assembly GCA_013400375.1). Classification (NCBI taxonomy): domain Eukaryota; kingdom Metazoa; phylum Chordata; class Aves; order Ciconiiformes; family Thinocoridae; genus Thinocorus; species Thinocorus orbignyianus. The sequence goes on along the minus strand of VXBW01008539.1, from coordinate 1,802,175 downwards.
CTTTAGGCACAAAGGTTTTTACAGGCCAAAATACTCTTTTTTTTCTAGTAATAAAGGGGTAAGAATGGGGATGAAAGCAGAGAATAAGACCCACACAATGCAGTATTCTCTCCTGATTGCTGAGCTCAGCTCTGCAGCACCATTTCCCATCTATCTTTCACATCATTCTGAGAGTGTTCCCCAAGAGTGTCTTATCAATAGATCCTTTCTTAACTTAGTGACTGCCTCCGAGCCAACTTCTTTTTTCTGGTTCAGTGACTGGCACAATGTTTGCATGAACTCTAAACTACCAACTTGTTGCTCTTCTATTTTCTTTGCTAACATGATCCCCACCAGCTCTCATGTTTCCTGGGGCAAACACAATCAAACAAAATGAATCAGAATAAACAGAGAGAATTAGCGCTCATTCTTTCTTAACGATATGCCTATTTTTTTTTTTCCCCATTAGCAAATTCAATCCAGCTACTTTTGCTCATGCTAATTCACTTTTGCTGCTATCCACGCACTCTGGGTTGCACGAAACAGTGAGATGAGGGAACAGTGCTTTGCTTTTAGCAAGGCCTCAGCATTTGTGTGGTTTGAATTTTAAGGAGTGGGGCAAGGCGGGGATGGTTTACATGATCCACGGCCACCTGGTTGTCTGCGATACTCATTCTGTTGCTGGTCAAGTCCCACCTGGGAGCACACAAGAAAGATGACACTTTGTACCTTTCATCTGCTCCTTTGTCACTTTTATTCTCCTAATAGTTCCTCTTCCCCCTTCTATTTTTTTTTCTCTTGTACTTGCTCTGATTTTAGGACTCCAAGAGGCAGCACAGGGTCCTAGCACAGTTTCCCCAGGATCCTGGCAGATTTAAAGGCCAAGCATCGTGGCCAACATGCTCCCATACACCTACATACCACATTGACAGTCTCCTTGTGGATGTGACCCCAAAACCAACTTCTCATGAAGGAGGCCCATGGTGAAACACCCTTCTTTCATCCAGGCCATGGACCTACAAAGTCTTGCCTTTGAGGTTGGTGTCTACATGGTGAGGCTGGACCATGGGCCCCTGAGGCTTTGCAGCTCCTCAGGCTGCCTGCATACCACCTGTGTGGGCACACAAAGGGCAAGGGCTCCCTCTCACTGAGGGCCAGCTCTGTCCTCTCTGTCACTATGATAAAAGCCCCCGTTGCCTGCTGGAGCCCTTCTCCTCATGGTGAACGTGATCCAGAGAGAAGGCAAGAGTTTCCCCGGAAGCACATACCCATTCCATGGCTCTAATTAGAGAAGATTTGTCCATGTTTATTGCTGACAATGTTCTTCCTTGCATTCAGCTCAGGTGGGAGCCTGATTAGTGACTTCCCAGTGGCCTTGAAGCCCAAGACCCATGTTTCTTTAATTTTGTCAGGTCTGTTGGATACTTAGGGAAACGGTTGGGAATATTGTAAAGCAGCTTCTGGCAGCAAAGAGCCCCAGCAAAGGATTGCACAGACTCCTGGTAATTATTCTCAGTTTGTCCATCTAAGGCCTGCCTGCGCAGGGGGCTGCAGCATTAACCAGCAGGGACACAACCCACATGGTAAAAGACATTGTTCTGCTTTTCTTCCTTTACCTTTCAAGAAACTGAATTGGCAAGTTGTGCTTTGTTTGGTACCTGGTGATTTTGCTGTGAGTGTTTGTGTCACTTTGCTACTGTTCACAGAGTGCAACTGTGGCTTTTCTAAGTCTTATTGACAGCCAGACACATCTTCCTTTGCTTAATGCGTGCTCACCCCAGCTTCCCAGAAAGCTGGGATTCTGGGCTGGGCTGAACATGCCAACACGTCATGCAGCCTTGGGTGAACCAGGTCACTTCCCTGTGACTCAGGGAACCAATGTGTAGTAGCAGAGGTACCATTAGAGCATTGCTTGGCTACAGCTTTATAAAGCATTTCGAGGTCCTTGGAAAAACAAGGTTAAGTGCAAACCTGTCCTGTTTTCCCATGGTTAAAGGTTGCCTGAGATCTTGGTTTGAATTGAATGGAAAACAGCAGCCACCAGGGCAGCTTGGATGTCCTTTATGATGGTCAGTTATTGTTTTGAGGCATTTTCAGGGGCTACTTCACAGCTCAGTTACTGAAAGGGCAGAGCCAGCTTGGGGCTGGGACCCCTCTGCTGGGCTGTGTGGAGGACACGGGAGTTCTGTCAGGGCCGTGCTTAGCCTTAGCTTTTGCTGTAACAATTATAAGTGACAAAATGTCGGTTTTCCCAATTTTCCTCCCCACAAGTTGGTTTAAAGGAGATGAAGGCAGATCCTGCTATAGCTTAGTACTTTACCAGCCAACTCAAATGACTCCCCACTGTCTTTTCATCTACATGAGACTCTTAATGCCCTAAGTCTTTGCATGTCCTGGCACATGGCCCAATTGAAGCATGAGCTCCAACAGAAGTTTTAAATTTAAAGCTGTTCTCTTGGCTTCAGGAATCCACAGACTGAAGCTGAGAGATGCAATTCGGCTCTTTACTTGCAGATCTGCAGCAGCCCTGCTGTGCTATTGCACTCGCCTCAGTCAGGCAGTTGTGTTAACAGCATTTTCTGATTAAAGCAGTAGCCTCAGTTACAGAAAAATCCTTTTCCTATCTGGGAATTTATCTGATTTATTTTTTTTAATTGTTCAAGGACCACAGGGCTGGTTTGTTTCCCATCTCTTATTATAATTAATCCATCATCATTGCTAGTGCCTACGCTGACTTTTGCTCTTTGGCTTCTTTTTATTATTATTTCTTGCCATTTCCAGCATCAGCTCTGGCCAGTACCACTCAGATGCCACATTACGTACCCATTGGGAAGCACTGATGTGAGCAGCCAGGCAAATTATCAAGTACACAAGCGACTCCAGAGCAGGAAAAAAGACCCCCTGTTCTGGAAATAGCCCTGCTAGTAAATCCCAGACCCTTGCTGTGTAAATTATGGCCACTTCCCTGACTGAAATATTCCTACTCTGAAAACTTAACTTTTAAGATCTTCACAGCCAAAATCAAGACTTTTTCCCACTACCTGACCATTCAGAGTGTCCAAGAGAATAAATGGCATTAGATGAACCCTGCATATTTCTTCATGGTTCAGTCAGATAAGAGCATCTTTTTTCTTTTCCCTGAAAGGGAAAGGGACACACAAGGCTCCATCCTGCCTGTAGTGCAACAAGCTCAGCAAGGCTTGTCCGGTGGGATGCAGTGGAATCTGACCTGTGTCCTGAGATTTTCACTCCAGCCGTATTTGCCATTGCAGACAATGCTGTAACTATCTGCCTGCTTAATGGGCTTTGTAACACGAGCACAGAACTGCTTAGGCTGGGACTGCAGGAACTGGAGAAGGACCAGATGCAATGACAAAAGCACAGGTTTCAGGGCTGACATCCTGTCCCATGAGGCCACAAAGCCCCTCTCTCCTAAGACCTGCTTTTCTCATAGTTTGATCAGCTGTAGCTGTCACTCTGGGCTTGTGCCCAGCACAGTGACCCTTAGATCTAGGAGAACCTCAGTTCTGTAAGACCCTTGCAAGGATGCTACAACCACAGGCTCCCAGATTGATAAGAAAGGAAAGCCTGCTGCTGCCCCCATGTGTTACTTGCTCATTATTGTTGCCAAGCACCGGTAAGGATGTGGGAACCCTACTTGAGTGAAGGAGAGCCAGGCAAAGCACAGCACGACATCTCCACTACTGAGGTCAAAGATCTTATGTTGGAAGACCCTTCTGGGTCTTCTGATCCTCCCACAAGCTCAGGGCCTTCCCTGGGGCACCTTGTAGTCAAAAAAATGCAAATTCAGATTGGAGATGTTTGGAAGTGAGGCAAACTGGGAATAGCGTGGAGGCACGCGGTGTGCAGCACAGCACAGAGGCGTCGTGGTCCCTCTCTGAAGGACGCGTGTGCAGCACTCGGGGGCTGCCATGCAACGCTGAGTGATATCAGATATCAGCACAGCACGTTCAGGCTTGTTGGCTCAGACCACGAGGAGCACAGCGCAAAAGACAGCTCTTGGCAGGCTGAGCTCACATGATAAGGTCATTGGAAAGACAAGTGATGCTTTCATCAACCTGCTTTTCCCCAGTATCAGCACCAGCTTGAGCAAGAATTCACTTTGTGCTCCTGTAATGTATTGCGCTCCACATAGTGCCAAGGACAAAAGCTTCCTCACAAATACATGGAAACTGTGTTTTGCCAACCAGTGTTTCAGCCCCAAACGCCCATCCTTCTTGGCCTTGTCAGGTTCCAGTTTTGAACCGTTAAGTGGCACTTTTTTCAAGAGTCACATTCCCTCTGGGCCAGTGGCACCTCTCCAGCAGGAGAGAGAACAGGCTGTAATTACTGTACCTGCTGCTTCCCAACAGTTATAATTTACCTTTTGGACATCTCATGGTTGGGCAGTACTTTGTTAGGGCTTCACATGCTAATTGTTCTGGAGTTCATCAATTCTGGAAGCTGCCTGAGGCCTGGGATGGTAGGTTGGTAGCAACGGCCAAACTCTCACTGACCTAAATGGAGTTTGTGGCTCAGGGGGCTCTGAACATCGCTAGCAAAGCTTCTTGGAAAGGTAGGCTTGGCTGTTTGCTGTCCTTTCACCAAGAGCCTTTTTGGCCCTGGCACCATTAACGGATGGGCCAAGGAGCAGTGCCTCAGCTAAACGTTGTCCACAGAGTGCCCTGGACACTGCCTAGAGCTCGCTGAGAACATCTGAAAGGAACAACATGCGCTGGCAGGGTTTACGTGCTCCGGCAACTGGGGATTGCAAACACATGCTTCAGCTATGCAAGAAATCTTTGACTTGTTCTGAATGCGATTCTGCCTGGGTTTCTTCCCAGGAACATTCCTGTTCTTCACAATTTACCAGTTGCAGGAAGGGAGAAGGCAAGGGGAGGGATTTTAAGAGCAAGGGAGAGGAAAGGGAACAAATCTTACAGCCAAATTCCTCCAAAAGGACAGGGTGTGGAATATGGACTCCAGAATTTGGCAAAATCCCAAGAAAATGTGAACTGCAAAATTAAAACCACTTTTAATTAGTCATTCGTTTTTACATAAAGAATAAGTCTCTGTTTTTCTGAAGTAATTCAGTGTCTGCTATCACATAAACCAGGCAGCCCCTGCCAAATGGTGCTGCGTGATAGGAGGCAAGCGCAGAACTAGGTCTCTGAGCAAAGACACGTTATCTCCTCCAGGAGACACCAGTGCTGCTCAGATCTGCATTCTGGTTCCTGAGATAAAAGTCTCGTTCCTAGGAGTCACACAGCGTACGCGAGAGCATTGCAAATGTAGTCCTCGTAGGTGGGAGCAATTTGATGTCTGAGCTGGAGACGAATGATGAAGCCAGGTCTTTATTATAATACCTGATGTGTTACAAACGGGAGAAAAAGCTTGCAAGGGTGGAGGTGAGAGCTGTGCTTCTGCCATGGAAGAAGTCAGGGGTACAGGGTACCCAGCACCTCACACCCTGACTCAGTGGGATGACAAATCCTTCCTCTCATTGCAGGCACCAAAAGGGTCCTGCCTGGAGAGAGCCACAGGCCACAGTGTCTGCCATGTGCTGTGGCCATTCGGAGGGGTGGGCTGGGTGGGGGCTGCTGGGCTAGGAGTTACGTTGGGGGTTACCCTTGAATAAGGAAGGTGTAGGCCATATCCAGGTTGGGTTGCCTCTGAGCCAGGGATGTCCCTGCAGGGACAGGCTTTCTTCTTCTCAGACATGACCACCTAAACTGTCCAATTGTTCTGAGAGTGTTAAGTTTCAGCCCAAGACCCTTCCAGAGCAGTCAGGTAGTGCTCCTCTGTGGAGTTGCCCATGGCCAAGTTTGGAACCTGCTGAGCCAGACAATCCTGCTTCCAGCAGGAGAAACCATTAGAAGTGGCAAGGTGTAACCCAATGCTACCAAACATGCACTCAGAGTAACCTCCATAGCTCAATTAACTATATTAAGTCCATGCCTATAATTAATCTAATTTAACTGAGGCTTTCTTCCCCACGTTGTGTGCCTACTGTATCAACCTCTTAAACTTACTGCTGTGTATATAATTCAATCAAATGTACACACAGTACCCACATAAGATTAGTCACTCCAGACACCAGGGAGAGTATTATTTTGTTATATTTGGCTCATACTTCTGCCTTAACACAGAGGGTAACTTCACTGAAATTGGTTCTGCTACATTAGTCCAAAAACCAGAGCAAAGCCCAGCATTTATAAATTATTTGCAATAGAGGCAATTTCTGTAATGCCATGTCCTGAACATGGATGTGGTTTGCTACAGCTGCCTTCCCAGACTCCCACAACGAAACACTGAAATAAAGATAGAAAGGAATACTCATCTCTTATTTTTTGGTTTTTAATAGATATAATTCAGCAATATCAGAAAAATCAGCAGATTCCTGTTGCCTCACAGTGCTTAGGTGCCTTCCCCTGTATATGCTGAATTAAACAGGCATAACTGGTTGGTATAAGAAGCTCAAGAAGTATTTTTTTAACTTGTGCTGTATGTAGTGTCAGGATGGCAGTCTGCTGCTCGTGAGTGTCCCCTTCTTCGTCTTTTATTGACTGTACATTCTACATTTTTATTGTTAATAGCCCATATGGTGAAGGAAACAGGTGAATGATTTTACTCTGTCTTTCCTTTATTAATCCCAGATCACGGATCGAGTCACAATTAATGATTACCCTGGTGATTTATGAATTGCAATTTTTACTCCTGCTAGTCCTGGACAGTTGGGAACCATCAGATTCCAGTCTGAGCAGCTGTAGCCCCAGCATCAGTTAGCACCGATGAGCAATGTGTGCAAGGATGTGTGAAATGGCCTATCTCTGGGCAGGCAAGTTAATTAAATACCAGTGCAAGAGAGACTGGAACTGCCTTCTGCTAGTTGCACATGAAGTTCTTAGTTTCCCAGGGGTGGAAAGCAGGTTATCACTGAGCGATCACAAATCCAACGAATAGATTTTACTGCAGAGCTTAGAAGGCTCCTTAAAGAGAAGCAAAGAAAGGCACAAAGAATATGTGCCTGACACTTGTGACAATTCTGAAGTGAACCTGGAAAAAGGGCAAACCAAAGTGACGAAGAGAACCACAACTCTGGATCTGAGCAGAAGTTTACAGGATTCCCAGGGACAGAAGAGGAGAACCCCGTTCTAGAGTATGCTCTCACTGGAAAGCCCCAACCAAGACTTTCATTAAGGTTTTGTCTCTCTGTCACAAAGTGATTAACTCTGACGTTCCCTGGCAAGGAGCTTGCACCGATGTGAATGTTGACTGGTGCCCAGCATCATGGACATGTTGCTACTTTGGATCAGACAAAAATGAACAGATTTTCTTAGTTCTGTTGCCCCCTGCATTGACGTAAGTCGGGGTTAGGAGGACTTCTTCCTGAGAGTCAGGGGATATATAACCCTTATGTTGGTTGAGCATGTATAATGACTGAACCATTTAGCTCCCAGACAGACTTCAGTTGTTTGGGGCTTTGCACAATCTATCTGCTAACAACAAAAACATGCCAATTATTTGGAATGATTACATCATCCATGCAGCTGGCCCAGAGCCAATGTCAGCTCCCCTACAAAACAGACATTTATTTCTTGTTCGGAATTCTCGTGTTCCTCGTACGGACCAGAGTTTGCACCAAGGGAGCTGCAGCATGGGAAGGCCGCTGGAAACCAGTGACATTTGCAGTAACAAAGCCACTGAGCAGACACGTCCCTCAGTTCACGTGGGGGCCAGGTCTGAAATGATGTATCTGCCCATTGCTCCCGTTTGCTTTGAACCAGCCTGGCTTACACGGAACGCAGTCGAGCTTGGAGGAACCAAGAGGGATAAGCTGTTCTGAGGCTTGGATTTGAGCTCTTCTGCTGCGTAGTGAAGCGGTTCAGGAAAGGCCAGGGAGTCGGCAAAAGCTACTGGGAAATGACACAAGGCTGAACTTCAGCTGTTGCAGCTGGAAAGATTCCATGGAGGATGCTCATACTGAAAAAGCCTGGAAAAAGCAGATAGGTACCTAAACCATTTTGAAAATGGTTTTTTCAAATGTTGTGGTGCTTTTTTCAATGATAACAAATCCTTGTTGGATTAACTACCTAAAAGTGAAAATATCCCACTCTGCTAGAAGCAAATTTCTTGCTGAAGTGAGAACAAGTATAATATTTTAAGGTAGAAGATGATGTTTTGAAGGTCCCAGAGAGCAGAAGGGGCAGGGCTGCACTCGGTGAATGGACACTAATTCCCTGTCATTTCCCTACTCAGGCCTGGTAAAACATATCACATCAACCACTTGAATTTTAGGCCAAGAAAAAAGGAATCTTGTAAAGCCCTATAGCTCAAGAATGTTACATACTTAAAGCTGTAAGTTCTCCCTGGGACTGGAATCTTTTTGTGGCACAGATTTATTGCAGACACGCTGCTGGGAGGGAAAGCAGAGTCGTTTCATGGGAGCACAAGAGCAGCAGGTTCCTGGAGTCCTGCTGCTCCAGGAAAACACTGCTGCTGCTGCAGTGCTGGGCTGCTTTGTGTTTGTGTAGTGTCTTAAGTCTAGAAACCATCAGAAAATGGACTGGGACCTTCTCCTTGTCCTGCTTGAAGGGAATTTGTCAAGATCCTATTTAGGCATCTCTAGAGTCAATGTCAGGTTCCTGGAAGTAAGAAAGGTGAAGGACCTTTCCATGAAGTAGTGCAAAGTTGGTCGCTGCACAGCGTTCCACAAACAGTTAGAAAAAAAGTCCTGAGCTGTTTAAATTTCCCATAAAAGGCAGGAAGCAAACTGGCAGCGTATATGCCCGTGAAGGCAAAAAAAAAAAAAGAAAAGAACTGGAACAGGCCTTTCTTCTGTCCTTTCCTCTTGATAATGGAGGCCTGAAAGGCTCTAAATTGGTGGGTTTTGTTCTAAGGCTTTAATTCTTTCTTCGTTAGGAGCACTGGAAGACTTTCTGGACAGAAGGAAAAGAGGCCAGTGTGTATCAGCGACAGAGGGAAACCTGCAGGTTTGTCTGTGCAGGGATCATAGAATCATAGAATGGTCAGAGTTGGAAGGGACCTTAAAGATCATCAAGTTCCAAGCCCCCTGCCATGGGCAGGGACACCTCTCCCTAGAGCAGGTTGCTCAAAATGTTTAAATCTCAGTGACCGATGACCCGTTTGCAATGAGTTTGTGCCAGTCGAGTACTTCATGTTTACAATTTGTGTAGACAGATCAGAGAAAGGAAGTGATTTTGAGTCCGACTATTTAAAACCTTTTTTGCTTGATTTTCTTACCAGCTGTTTCATCCCAGCAGTTGGGAAAAAAAAAACAACCACCTTTTCATAAGAATTCTGTAAGGATCTTTCAGCTGGAGGATGAAGCAATTTCCCATCTACATTTCCTGGTGTCTTCCCATGAGATTAATTAATAATTCTTCCTGATAATTTAAAAGTTAGAAAAATAATAAGCAGCAAATGACAGTTAAGTAAAGTAAACCAACCCAGACTTGGCTCTGTCAGCAAAGTCTGGTTGTTTCCCCCGTTTTTCCAGATCACCTTAGCAGTATTTTCCAGGTTTGAGCAGGTTACCCTGAGTAACCTGTATTTGCTTGACAAAGTGTGATTATTGCTTATAACTCCTGAACCTCAGTGGTCACAGAGAGATTGTAAGTGGCTCAGGGAAGGCATTTTGGCACGTCTCATCCAGTCCCCACGCTTGTAGAGCCCTCTCCAGCACAGTAAATCCATCGTCTGTTGGGTCAGAAGAGTACGTAAGGCTGGCTGAGCCCCAAAATCATCTGCTCGTGAGAAGACAATCTGGGCCAGGGCTGGAGGGATGGAAAACCTGATACCTGCTTGGGGATGGGGTGCTGGCTGCTCGGGGGAGCTGGGCTCAGCCACAGCCCTGCCTGGCCATTCTCCCACCACCCATCCAGCCCTGCCAACATCTCTCATGCTCACACAGACATGTGGGCAAGTGAGAGCCGCGAGGAAGGTTGTTGCTTAAAAAAATAACATCCAGGCTTGGGGAGCCTTCCTTTCCTCTGGAGAGTGTGACATTTCCCAACCAATGTTGCATCCAACCCAAGAGCTGGAGAGGAAATAACTCTCCCCTCTTTCCTTCCCGGTCTCCAGCACCCAGATTGCAGGGGAGAGGGCAAAGGAGCGGCCAGCAACTGCGCTCAGCTTTCATTTTAACTTAGGTTTGTCCATCTCCTTTGGGGCAAAGAGCCTCCAGCAGCCCTTCATGCGAGAGACCTTCAGGCCAGCCCTTGGGGCCAGCGGTGCCCGGTGAATTCCTGCTGCCAGCTGTGGGGAAACGCTTCCCCACTCCCCACCCTGCCCCAGCAAAGCTCTGCATGCGGAACTTGTTAACGGCTTCTCCTGAGTTTGTTTTTTAAACATAAGCCACGAGTCGGGAAGGGCCAAGGAAAACATACCAGTGCAGAATGCCCCTTGCCAGCAGGAAGGGAAGGAGAAGGGAAGAAGAAGGGAAGGGAAGG
>VXBW01008539.1:1733473-1791710 GCA_013400375.1 Thinocorus orbignyianus | reverse complement strand
CATCTAATTACCGCAGACCCGTACTGACCCCTAGCTCTCGCGGGTGCCCCGCGAAGTGCCGGGGCAGGGATGGGGGCGCTGGCCCTTTAAGCGGGGCCCACCCTCCCGCCAGCAGGCCCCGGCGCTGACCGCTCAACCAACCCCAATCCGCGTCTCATTCCCGTCGCTCATTGGCCAGACGGTGCCGAGGGTCCCGCCTTCCGGCCGTGCTAGCCAATGGGAGGAGAGCTGGGGGAGAGCCGGGGTTAGGCTGGTGCGTGTAGCCGATGGCCGGCGAGCGGCGGGTCAGTGCGGGGAGGGGGACAGGGCCCGGCCACCCCTCGGAGAGGGGCTGGGGGGAGCGGAACGGGGCCGGGCCCACTGTCAACACAGGCCTGGGTCCTTCCGGCGCTGAGGGGAGCGGGGCCTGGCCGAGATCGGGGCGCTGAGGGGCAGCGGGGTCCCCTGAGGGGAGTGAGACGCCCCTGAGGGGGAGCGGGGCCTGGCGGAGATCGGGGCCCCCTGAGGCGCTGCGGGACGGGTCCCACTGGGACGCTGAGGGGATCGGGACCCTCTGAGGGCATCGGGCTGAGGGGGAGCGGGGCCCTCGAGGTGCTGAAGGCATCGGGGCCCCCTGAGGCTCATCGGGGCCCCTGAGGCGCTGAGGGTGGTCGGGACCCCCCTGAGGCGCTGAGGGGGATCGGGACACGCTGAGGTTAGCGGGGTCTCCTGAGGGGGGTGAGATCCCCTGGGACGCTGAGGGGGATCGGGGCACCCTGGGGCGCTGAGAGGAGTGAGACCCCCCTGAGACACTGAGGGGGATCGGGGGCCCCGGAGGGGAGTGGGACCCCCCGAGGCGCTGACAGGATCGGGGCTCCCTGGGGCGCTGCGGGGACTGAGGCCGCCTGGGACGCTGAGGGGATCAGGACCCCCCGAGGCGCTGAGGGGAATGGGACACCCCTGAGGCGTCGGGCCCGCTGAGGCGCTGAGCGGATCGGGGTTATTGAGGTGCTGAGGGGAGTGAGACCCTCCCGAGGTGCTGGGGGGAGCGACGCGCCGACCCCTGCCGGGTCCGAGTGGGGCTGCTTGCGGGTCGCCGCCTCCCTGTGTCCCCAGTCGTCCCTCGGCAGCGGAGCGCCGGTCCCGGGGTAGGGGCGCGGGGAGCGGGGCTGCTGCCTCTCGGTGGCTGCCGGCACCCCGTTTGCCACGTGTGCCGGTGCGGGGCGGGGGCCGGGGCTACCCACCCCGGGCAGCGGGGTTTGGGGAGGGCTGGAGGTGGGTTACGGCCCTCCCCGGGGAGAAGCGATACGGGAAGGAGTGTCAGGAGAGCACCCCGTGCACTCTTGGCTTACAGCTTTCCCAAGGCAGAGGTGTCCCACAGCAGTGGCCAGGGAGACCATGGCCTTCAGTCTGAGGCTCTTCTAGCACAGGCGTGACCCTGTCTGCAGCCCCTGGGTGCCATGCTGAGTACTAATGAAAACCCATAAAATGTTAGTGGTTTCACTGTAAGAATCCCTTATGGGTAGATTGAAAACGTTGGGGTCAGTGGGGTTGCGTGAGAATGGAGGGGCTTCTTACCTGTGCCTGCCCCCAACAACTTGCTGCTCTAGGCCTAGGAATAATTAAAGTGCTCAGGCAGGTTCTTGCCTTTATACAAGAAAATGACCTTGTCATTCAGGTTGAAGTTAAGTGTGGCTTGAGCTGTCCATAATTTAGAAAAAAAAAACAACTAAGGTGCACTTCCATGAAATTAAAATGTGGCTTCTTACTAGTGTTGAGAACCCAGGACTTCTGGAAAGGTGACATAAAGGATAATTTTGATCAGTTTTTAATGTGTATTGGTAGGAGAACTGATGTGGTTCATGGATTTTTTTTTTAGCATAATGAAAGACATTTGGCTCAGGGAACTCTCTTTATGCTTTTTTTATTAAGTTACAGAAAGTAGTATTTAAGACTTGGAGCAAGGGATTGTTTCGTAGTGCTTTGTCCACAGGTAGACAAAAATAAGAAAAAAAAAAAGTTTGAAAATAATCTACCCATTGTTGAAGCTTGTGTACATAAAGTTTCTAGTAGTTCTGTCACTGCTGTTAGAGTGGCATCTTTTGGGTTTGCCCGTCAGAATACCTAGGTGGAAGGAAAGTTTTGTGTGTGTGTGTGTGTGCAAGTAATGTGCTTTTTTGTCCATTCTCCCAAATCTTACATTCTAAGAAATAAACACTGGTATTAAGGAAATTCAGAGTATCTCTGTTTTGTTCCAGGTGCTGGTATAAAAGATGAGGCTGAATGAGAGCCGGACAAGATCCTTCCAGGCTCCCGTCACCGTCCACAGCTATCCAGGCAGGCAGGTGTACGTGTTTCCCAATGGCCAGTCTGATTCCGAGGAGTCATCAGATGAGGAGCTCAATGTTATGGAATTGCGACCGAGGGGCAAGGAGCAGCAGCGATGCAGCACTTCTCGGGACAGAGTTAGAGATGTGGTACTTCTGGAACGCGAGATTACAGAGGATGATAATCTTAACAAGCTAGCCCTGCAGTATGGTTGTAAAGTAAGAGCTATCTCTGTTTTTAATTACTTTAGAGATGCTTTACGCGTAGCTTAGTCTCCAGAATTACAGGAAGGTGTGCTGTTGTCTAAAAGTTTTGGCGCTAGAGTGTTGTCCCAGTATATTTCATTAATGGTCAGTATGTGGGTAAAACTGAGCTGGAGACAGGCAAAAAATACCCCCAACAACAAAACAGGGTTCTTCAGCTCACAGCCTAGGAAGATGTTGTCAACCCCACACCCGGTATGACCTGCTTTCCTCTTTCATTTGAGTGACTAAGTGCAGTTTAGCAGTCATGCTTTGTACTTGGTTATTTAAGTGGCGGTAAAGAGTAGGAAGCTGGAATACAGAAAAGAGAGTGAGCGCCCTGCTGTCACGGATCACACAGTTTTTGAAACAAACTGAACAGTGCAAAAGAATGCCACTAATGGGGTCTGTTTTGGGAGGTGGTGATGTTGATTTTTTTTAAAAGTATGTGCTTACATATTGCAAAGAGGGTCTAAGTCCAGCAGAGGTGGACTTAGAGAAGGAGAGATGCCAAAGTTCAGGTCAGAGAGTCCAGGTGCAAGTGGGGTTTGATTGCTGTCGTACCCAGAAGCCTGTGGTTCGGGCACAGGCAGCAGGGAGTGTGTGTGCACAGTCAGTTTTCTCTGGAGTTGGAACACACTGAAAAATACAATTCCTTTGTCCCAAAGCTGAGAGCTTTATAGAGAAACCATGAAAAAGTTTAATTACCTGATCTGAATGTTAGAAGTACCCTGTTGTTTAGCAGTAAAAGCTGTATTTTTAAAGCCTCCTTTATCTGCAAGCTGGGGTGGGATTAAAAAGTTCCATGATGCAAACCATCAGACCGTGACCTGGATGGGGATAATGACACGGTGATGGCTCAACCGCTGCGATGCTCTTGCAGTCTGTCTTGCTCAACCACACAGCTGTGTGGTGCAGCTGAAGCAAGAGGGCTTAGAGGAATTGCGACAATTCCTCCCCTCCCATTCCCTTGGAAACAAAAACAAAACAAAAAAGAAACCCTTCTAGGTTCTGCTGATGAGCCGGGTGCGTGTGAAGAGGCGAGTCTGGTAGGACTTGAATAGGCCCTGATTGGCACTGGCAGGACGTGAAAACTCAGAGCTCCAGCAGTTGGCTTTGTAGTCACGACTATATGCTCAGCTCTAAGCAGGAGCAAATCACATCATTATTGCCACTTAGGTCAAATCACAGCAGTTTGGTGAACTTGGAGGAGGAAGATTGTGATCAACTCTTTTCGGTTATGGCATGAAAAATCCTGCTGTGCCCCCTGTACTGTACAGAACTCAGGAGGACTTGGTCCTGTCCCTGCCATGACTTCATCTGCCTCTGCTGCCCCACGCCCCGGCCCTGTCAGCCCTGGCGAATGCAGGGAGATCTACTCTGCCTGCCCTGGTGAAGGGCACTGGGCTCAGCTGGTGGGGAAGGCAAGCTGATGGGGAGAGACCAAATAGTTAGTGCTCTCCTCGCATGGGATAAAAACTGTCCTGCTGCCCCCCTCCATTCCAGAAAAGGCACTTGTGACTCGTTTCAGTTAAATTGAAGAGCACAGAAATCCTTGTCACTGGAAATCTCTGTATTTGTCTGTTTACAGTCTGGCACTGGTCAACTTTGATGTATTTTGTTCTACTTGCGTAATTAAGCAACTCCTGAAAGGCCACCAGAACACCAGTGAGGAGGATTTGTAGCCATGAATATATGCAACTGTGTTTAAAAACATCCGGGGTCAGCTTCTCCTTGAAATCAATGAGAGCTTGTGGTTGGTTTCAGAATTGTCAGGGCCTGCTTGGGGTGGGAGCATTAAAACAGGGCAACACATAACTGTGTGTGCCACAGAGAACTTGGCAGAGCAAAGCACTTTAAAATTCTCATTTTTACTCTTGACCATTTATAGGCCTGGCCTGCTTTTGGCATCGTTCTTAGAGGACAAGGGGAGCTCGCTGCAGCCAAAAAAAATGAGTACAGAAAATAAGCTTAAATGGCTTGTGCAGTGCATGCTCTTGCATTCTTCCCATCAGCTCTGTTTGTTGTTTCTGTGTGAGTGCTGCTCCACTTTCTGTTTCTGGAGCCTTAGCACAACATTGCAGTGTTTGATTGCAGACACTGCAGGGGATATTTACTGTCCCAATAATTTGCTTTCATTGGAACAAAACCAAAAATTGGAGCAGCACCTCAGTTGGAAGGCTTTGGATGATATTGTTGTTTCATAACTAAATAATTTTGCAGGGTTTAAGTCCTGATGTTACACTGGGGCAAGCTGTGAGGAGTCTGAACCGGCAGCTGAGGATTCCCTTCGCCTCAGGGGGCACCAGATCAGGATCTCGATTAAACGTCCAATTTTCCAATTTCTCCAGCTCTGCAGGGGAAATGTGAGATTCAGACATTCGGCTCATCTCTGCCCTTCAGCAGAATCTTGCTCTCTGGCTGTGACGTAGCAGACCTGGCACCTTTCAGGGACTGCAAGGTAGAGGAGCTTGATGTGTGACTCCCTGACAGCCCATGGGGGCTGGAGGTGGGGGATGCGGGGAGAGAGGCAGCGCTTTGGGCAGAGCCGCTGGGAATTCTTGTGGGAATGCCCTGCAGGGAAGGAGGATGTCCTTCTCCTGGGCACCTCGTCTACTGCTGGGGTGGTGCCCACTCCTGGCAGCCAGCTGGCAGCAGCACAGCCTGAGCGTTTGCTGGAATGGCACAGGAGATGTTCCGCTCCCTCCTGGTGTGCTCCTGTGTTAGCTTTCAGGAGATCTTTGTCCTCAATTATCAAAGGTGTTGGAGCTGATGGCACTTAGGTGTTTGTTTAGGAAGCAGAGTGCTTTCTTGTTCTTAGTTCCCCAGTTTCTTTGGTGGCCTCAAGCTTGTCAATGCAGTATGATTCATACAGTAATTTACGAGATTTCTAAAGGAACAAATCCAACCTCCTCTGAAAGCCCAGTCCTCGTACTGTGTCTCTTCTGTATGATGTGTCAGAGGTGGTTAACCTTTTCGTGTTGCCTTTCTCTTTGGGTTGGGGTCCTGCTGTTTTCTTTGTTTTGCATCCTCCAGCCTTTCCCTTGAGGTGCTTTCATGTCTCCTTGGCTGCTTTGGAGAGGTCCTCGCACACATTGAGGGTCCTGCTCATTTTCTTTGACAAAGAATTTAGGACAGCTGAGAAGTTCATGTACTTACTAAGTTGTTGCCAGTGCACACTGTATTAAGCTGTCTTCTCGTTATTTAACATAAAATAAAGAAATGCTGCCTCACTTTTGTCTTTTCTTTGATACCAGCTGTCCTTGTGACTTGCGCTGTACTTGTGGTTTGTTCTCTCTTGCTGTTCTCACTATTTGCAGCACCCAGCTGAGTGGTGATACTTGTCACAGACAGAGACCTTACACACGAACCACCAGAGGTGATGATGGATGCAGAGCTTGTTGCCGTTAGGTGTGCCTTCAGCAGGAGCATTTACCGACTGGAGAAATGAGCTGTTTGGAGCTGCTGTTGGGCAGAAGAGGGGCAGTGCTGGGGGACACGGGCAAAGAGTGCTCGTGCCTGTGTGGGCGAGATGCTCGCCTGCTCTGCTGGGCTGGGATCTGGCTTTCAAAGCTGCTGTAGCTCTGAAGACAAAGCTCTGTTCACTCTTAAATCTCTTTCCGAGCAGGAGGAGGGTTTTTGCCTGCTCGTACTGCTGTCATCCTCTCACCTTAAATGCTCATGCATTGTGTAAGGTATGGAAACTGTTTTTAAAAGGATCTGTTATAAAGACTCTTCTTGCCATAACTTGAATTAGAAAGTAAGCAAGAGAAGGGTAAAGAAAGGAAAAGGAAGGAAAAACAGTATCGAGAGAAATGCAGCGTATGAGGTACAAGAGCACTAGAGGAGGTTGTAAACTGATTTAACAGGGGACCATCCCTATCCTGCAGGACCCGGAGCATCCCTGGAGCAGCTGGGAAATCTCTGCAAAGCACTGCCAGCCAGGGCTTGCTTTTATTTTCTGGCTGCTGCTTGCTTCCTGCTTCTGTGCTGGGTTGTCCAACAGTAATATTGATGTCCTTTTTGGATTCTGTAGGTTGCGGATATCAAACGTGTCAACAACTTCATCCGGGAGCAGGACTTGTACGCGCTGAAGTCCATCAAGATCCCGGTGAAGGCCCACGGGCTGTTGACGGAGAACAACAGAGACCTGAGGCCGCTCCCGCCTGCGCCTTCCCAGAGCGGCCTCACGCTCGTGGAGCTGCCGGAGCCTGGTGAGGGTGTGAGTAGCTCTGCTGAGGGCACACACCTGAGTGACTACTTCAAGGGAATTGACAAGAGCATTCAGGACGCAGTGCAGGCAGAGGTCCAGCTGAATGCGGAGTTTTGCGTGGAGACACCCGAGAGGCTGCTGCCCGAGCCGGGGAAGCGGGAGAGCAGTAACGGTGCGGACTGTGGCATCCAGTGGTGGAACGCAGTTTTTATTATGCTCCTGATCGGAATCGTCCTGCCAGTATTTTATATCATCTATTTTAAAACACAAGGCCTGGTGGCCCATACCTCCAACACAACACTAACCTCAAATATTTCAACAGATGGACTGGAAGGGAAATTACCACAAAGCTCAGTTGTAGGAAAAGAATCCTAAGGGGGGGATGCAGCCATGTACAGCCTCTCCTCCCGGCGCTGAAGCCCGTACGCCACTGACTCTGACTCGAGTGCTTTCAGGGGGATAACAATCCAGATTATTTTTATTTTTTTAAGTAACTGATGTTATAATCCTGAATTTGACTGAAAGTGAGGTGATGTGACTTTTATGGAAAAACCAAGGCTGTTGCTTAGCAAGATGGTCAGGCAGCCGGCTTACAGCTTGGGAACTCTGTTGAGGGAAAGCATTTTGTAGCAATTTACTCATCTTGTTTGCTTCAGGTATTTCTCAATGCCTTGTCTAGGAAGCAAATCCTTTGCTGCTGAGCTAAAGAGTGCAGTATTAGTGGCTAATTGGGGGTTGTTTGCATTTTAAGGAAGCACTTTTTGCTTAGAGTAGAAGCGGAGACTCCTCTTTTTCTCTGAACTGTCATTTTATCTCTTGCAGACCGTGGCTGTGTTGGCGTATTTAACCCTAGGCTGATGACGTCTGATGTGTTGTTAGATGTGCCAGGGCATGGGGGCGCTGGCACCACCTCAGTTTTCATCCCTTTGAGCAAATATTGAAGGTGTTTATTAAGATGCTTCAAGCTGGGAAGGGTGAGCCCAGGCGCCTGCTCCTCGATGAAAGTGAAGATGCAGTGGGCTCGGCCTGCTCCTCTGCAGGCTGAGCTCGCTGCAGGATCCTGCTTTCCCCAGGGTATTGCCCAGCCAGAACCAAAATGTCAGTGTGGCCAGAGCATGAGAGTAGCCTCGGGCCTGTGGCATCACTGCGCTTCGCAAAGGCTTGTGTGCGGGGGGAAGGTTGAGCCAGTGTTACTTTAAAAAAACCAAAACCCAGCCATAACGGTTCATCTCAAATACCCAGTTTGAGTCAGGGCTTTGCATCCCTTTGTGCAGTATTCAAGTGAGCGAGCGCCGCGAAGCTGCGTTTAATTTGCAAGGTCTGGGAAGGAAGCCCTGTGTTACCTTAGACAGTGACGGAAAGAAACGTAAATCCCTTCCAGGCTGGGGACTGCGGAGCTGCTGCACATTAAGAGTTTCTGTTGAACTGCTGACGCTGCATTGCCCAGCTCCTGAGGGAGCAGGAAAGAGCCGTGAAGCTTCAGAGGTGTCCTGAGCTGTGGGTAAGTCTGAGGTCTGGGCTGTTCAGGATGTCAGTAAACACTACGTGCTGGAGGGGAGTAGGACATGAGGCTTTTGGGGAAATTTGCTTCAAAGAGGGACATGCCTTGAAAATTTCATTCACAAAATGCAGGGATTGTGGGCAGAGGCAAATGCTCCCTAGACCCAAATGCTAAGGTCTGTTGTGGCTCAGGTGTGTGGAGCCTGACCAGGGATGGGGCAGTGGAACCAGCTGAGAGCTGCATGTTTGCCCTGCCCTGGGTGAGCACAGGCAGTGCCGCTGGCAGGCCGGAGCAGCAGCGTGGCCGTGGACGGTGTGAGGGGTGGTTCGGTGTCCGGGGGTTTGGTGCTTACGGCTCCACGGGGCAGGTGGGTGCTGCTGGCCGGGCTGGCGCTGCTGGAGCTGAGGAAGAGCAGCTAGAGGTGGGAGTGCGGCTTCCCAGCAATGCCAGGAACACCACGCCAAGCCCTGCGCTGCAGTAAGAATGTGTTTGCTGGAATTGTCAAAAAAACCCAGGGGCTCAGGAAACCCTGAGGAAACTTAATTTTGTAAACGAGGACTTTAAAGTATCTTATACTGGGGCTGGGGGGGAAATACCCCAAGCAAAGCATTGCATTTTTTTTTCTTCTGTGAAGGAAATGTATCTCTCTGTCTCGGGGTGGGTGGGCTATGACATTTTTAAATAAAGCAAAATGAAATGAAAGCACGAGGGGCACCACCCACCCCAGGCGGCTTGTGGGTTTGTTTTGTTGTCACCACAACTCGACTGCACCAGGGCACAGCCCCTCAGCTGCCACAGAGGCAGCGGGGCCTTCTCTGGGGTTTCACTGGGGCAGCGTCAGGGCCCTCGGGCAGCTCTGCCCACAGCCAGCGCCGGGAGGGGGGCTGGGGACAGCGTTTCTGGCAAGTGTCTGTTCTTAGAGAGCATCAGTTCTGAACTGGAATGCAGTAACAAGTATTACGTATCCCCGAAAATTCCTATTAATTAAAAGAACCAACGCTGCAGGTTAAAACCAAGGCTTCGAAGCTGGATGTGAAGAACATTTCAGGTACCCAGAGAGGGAGGGGAAGAGGCACCGAACGCGCTCTGCAAAGACGAGAGAGGCCGGGGTACACAGTAAAAGCCAGTATCTTTACTTTAGTGAATGCAGGATACAAATATTTTACAACAACCTCTAGCATTTTCTTAACCATTTGATAAAAAGTTCACTAGAATATTTATTGTATATTGAAGAAAAAACAACACATTCAGGGAAAAAAATTGAGATTAACTTATTTTTTTTCTTAAAAGATTCGTCTCAAGGATGGCAACAAAGTCCAGCTTGTGCCGCCAAACGGCTTATCAGCATTAAACCGTGAACAGCTTCTTTGTGAACTGTTGACTACAAACATTTACCAAATACATAAATCTCTTTTAAAAAAGCCATTTTAAATATAGCAAAGCAGTGTTCTCTTGCACAGCAAAGTGAAGAAAGTTTCTACTAAGATTTAAATGTTTACATTTGTTAAGTCTTTCTTTCACATTCTAATTTAACTTCTTCCCATGATCAATTGTTAGGAGTTATTTTGTTCCTTATTTACTATGTATTTCTTGTGCGCACAGTAATTCGCAAGTTTCTGATGCATTAGTGTCTTCTAAGTGAAAGGAAAGGCTAAAGCGTTTTTCTCTGACGAATCCCTGATAACGTGCATTTTTAAACACTCTGGTGAGAGCTGGAGGATGGCGAGGTGGTTTCTCACGTTAGAAGGTAAAAATCTCCAATCATTCAGACTCGAAGGGGTTCAGACCAGGATTGGATCCACTCCCAACTGCAGTCAGTAGTTAGTTAAAAAAAGTATTTATTAGTACTTTTTTAACCTGTTGAAATGTCTGTGCTATGTCTTCTTTTTCTTTTTTATTTATTTATAAAACATTTTTACAATTCCTAAAAAAAGTATGTCCCAAAGTTAGTTACTTGGTATTAAAAACCAGGATTCCCCGTGACTCAGTGGCAGGAGAAGCTCCCCCCGGGGCAGGAGGCGCCCGACCCCTCGCTCTGCCCGGTCTGGGGGAGGGTTTGGGGCAGCTCGGGCCCGGGCCCGGCGGCAGCTCTTCAGAACCGATTCCTATTATTAGTTTTTTTAATTCATTGGTGCAATTTCAATACAAACTCTAACCCTTACGTAGCTTTTTTTTTTTTTTTCTTTAAGAAAACAGTAATAGTACTGTTTAAAAACCTGCATAGAAATAAAGACTATTGAGATACAGTCAGCAAAGCCATCTTATAAGGCACACAAGAAAATAGACAGTAAATGTGAATGCAGAACTCCCACTCTGATGAACAGCAACGTTCAGAGATGTGCATAAATAATGAAAAGAATCACATCGCTTCCCAGAGCATGAAAAGGTTCTCCGAAGGGTAAGTGGATTCAGCCACCTTGGAAACAGCGTCACTGTTAGAAAGAGCCTCCTTTTCCTCTGCGCTTCTGAAACCGGGAACTACAGTAAATGAGAGGAATTTCCAAGGGAAGTGGCTGGAACCAACTGCCACCTGTATGTTTGACAAGTTACCATGACAACAAGGGATGGGGTTTAGAAGCCGCATGAGCTGACTGTTCTTCAGTCTCACATTAGAACGAGCAGCTGAGGACCTCGCTGTCCCCGCTGCATTTGCATTTCTCACATTTCTTAATTTCAGTATTAAGTCATTTTTTTGAATTACAAAAAACCCAACCAATAATCGATTTAAAGCCCAAGCAAGAATTTAGTAAACGTGAGGGACAACTTCAGAGGAGCTTGGGTAAACAACCAGCGCTGCACCCTCTTCCCTAGCACTACAACTCCCAGCGCACGGTGCAGCTCTCAGGCTGATTTCCAGCACAGGCAGATGCTTCCCACGTGCAGGAAGGGCCTGGGAAGAGACCGGATCCCAACAGGGCTCCCCCGATCACTCCCCACCGCGGCATCTGCTGCTGTCGGCCACTAAACCCAGTTTTTGGCTCCTGAGACTTCGCTACTCTTCCCCCTGCGAGGGACTGGTGTGGGGTCCCGAGGAGTCAGCAGGAATCACCAGCTGCTCCTGCTGTCCCTGTCCCTCCTGCTCCGGCACAGCCAGGCCCTGCCAGTGCTCCCCCTGTCCAGCTACAGCCCACCCTTCTCCCGGCCAGGCCTTTCCTCTCGGCGGCCTCTACATCCCTCACTCCTCCACGGCAGCAGCGAAGAGGAACAGCAAGTTTATTTCTGAGGCTGAGGCTTTCTCCCAAAGCACTTACCGACTGAGAAAACCTTTTGTGCTCATCTGATATGTGTTATTTCCCTATCATGAGAAATTAGGTCAAGTTTTTCCACTGGTTTTTTTTTTTTCCTCCTCAGAAGAGGCAGCTTTAAAATGATGCCTTAAAATGTGTTGTAACAGGTTTTTTATATTTATGCAGGATGAACTTAACACCGGATATTTTTTTTTTTTGCCACTTTGCTATTTATATACATATATATAAAATGTATAGTGAAGCTTAACCATACAGCACAGAGATTACAATTGAACGGCACACATTCACCACCAGTGAGGGGGACGACCCCTTTATACACCCTCTGAAAAATCTGGATAATAATATTAATAATAATTAAAATCCAAAGAAAGTACAGTATATTTAACAAAATAGTAAATATTAAACAGTGAATACTCTACTTAATAAGGACCTCGCCTTTTCTCAAGTTGGCGTCAATCCACAAAAATATACTTTTTAATCTGGTGAACGTACAATACAGCGGTACTTACACCAAAGGTGATAATATATTTAGGATGCTATATACACAAAGAGTTTGGCTCAAATTTAAATTTACATAGAAGTGTTCATGGCTTATTTTTCCCCCAAGGTTCCGCCTGCAAGTTTTTCCTTTTCATCTTTGAAAGCAAAAACTAGAAAGTCAAAATAAGATAAAACTATACTCTACAAAAAAGCTACAACATACAGCTTTGGCTTATATAAATAATTCATAGCAGAATGTGTTCAAAAGTACTGTATATAACTTTATATATAGTCTTCAATTCATTAGGGTATTGTTTTCTTTAATATAAAATATACATGAGCTAAAATCCGTTTCTATATTTTTCAAAGGTATGAACGTAAAAACAAATTTGTCAAACATATTCCAATTATAACTTAATATATTAATTTTATTTTCGTTAATGTTCTATTTTCTAGGCTAATATTTTCTGAATATTTCATGCGAGTTCTCTATGTCTCTCTCTCACTCATTACAAAAATCACTTCTTTGACCCAATACACTATTTATTTAGGTTTTTTGCACGTGCAAAACAGGGTTTTTGTTTTGTTTTTTTTTCCTTACAGCATCAGCCCTTCTCCATGCACCCTCTGCACTAGAGACCCATGCCAGGTTGGGTAATATAAAGGTCATTTTATGTACAGTATTGCTTTCTTCTTCCTGCTTTTCTACTGCTCTGCTGCTACAAAGCATTATTTCTTAACTACGAGTAACCATACAGCTTGAATAAAACACACAGGGACGTTACTACAGGCGAGCCCTCTCGGTTTCTGCAATCTAGTGTGGGAGGGTTAGAATGCGGGTACAAGGTTCCTTTGCAAAACAGGTTATATTATTAAAACAAGGAGTCCAGGTAAGTGCCAGACTAGCTCAATACCTACAGGATTGTTCTGTTACGTTTTACCATGGGACATCTGCAGCTCTACAAGAAGTTTGTCGTAAGTGCCTGATGATTCTGTGTATGCTACACACACTAGCACATATATATGCATGTGAAGATATATATATGCACGTATGTATATACATATAAATATACTTATTTCATGTCCTTATTTATAAATTTAGATATGTCAGGACAGTTCATGTTGAGAACACAAAACTGAAGAGGCCACACCGCGAGCTTATGTCACCCACGTGTCCATCCTCATTCGTTTTACCGACGGACTCTCCCGATCTTCGGAATTGGGTGGCCTTCCCAGCACGACGGGCGAGTGGAAGTCGCTTCTCGGGTCTTCCCGATCACTGCCGTCGTAGGAGCTGCTGGAGCTGCTGAGACTGTCAACAGGAGAGCGGCCCAATTCCTGCCGCGACTGCTGCTGCTGCTGCTGCTGCTGCTGGGGCGGCGGCGGCTGCGGCTGCTGCGGCTGGGGCTGCTGCTGCTGCGGGAACCCAGAGGGAGTTACACGGTCCCGGGGAGGTGAAATTGGTTCAGATTTGATGTTGATGTTTTGGTTGGTGTTAATGGATAAGTTTGAACCCTGAGATAGCTGGCTGCCAGTACTGGGAAAAAGAAAAGCAAAAAAACAGAAATAAGAAAACACGTGGAAGGAAAAGAAAGTGCCAATTCACCTGTCTGGGATGGGGTGCTCCTGTGGTTCAACACCCTCAAAACAAGAACTTACTGAAGTGAAGAAAAAAGTTAAAAAAAAAAAAATTAATTAAAGGTCTGAACTGCATTTATAGAAGCTAAAACCAAACAGGAGTATTGCCTATTTCCAAACTTTGAAGTTGATCGGGCGGTGACTCCTCTGTCAGAAGCCGGGCCTGCGGGACTGAACTGACAAAGGGACAAACACTGTGGAACACGAATGCTTCTCCAGCCAAGGAGCAAACCTGGAAGGCAATGCACCAGCAGCAGACAAGAAATTAAAATGGTTTTGTGCCAAAGATTCCCCGGTGCAGATCATTCAGTGATGTTCCTGACGGGGAGCGGTGCCCCCAGAGGTACTTACACGAGAGAGCTGAGGGCGGCTGGGCCGAGGTGGTGCTGCTGCCAGGCAGAGACCTGCCCTAAGGACAGCATTCCCGGGGAGTTAAACCCCTGCAAGGCAGACAGGTCTGCACTGGTCAAGGAGTAATCTGAAAGGGGAAAAACAAATAAACAAGAAAGTAGTTTCTTGATTTTGGGTATCTGCGTGCGTTTACAGAAATAAAGGAAAATACAGGCGATAGACACAAACAGACAGGCTTTGTGCCCAAAACAAATCAAGTCAAGTGACCCCAAGAACCCCAGACGTGAGAACTGAAGCCCAGGGCACATAAACCTGCACATGACAAAAGCTTTTGCGGTCTCCTTCCAGTTCCTACACGCTGCACCTCTCAGAGCTGCTTCTAAACCCACAGGCACCACATATTTATGCATCTTTCTGCGGGCGCCAGGGCCTGGATGCCCGAGGGGTGTGTGACCGAGGTCCCTGCAGCTGGGACCCGGGTGACCCCTCTGCCCGCTCCATCCCTGCGGTCCCACCGTAACGGCGTGCTCACCCTCTCCTCACAACAGCTTCACTCCGTACTTTGATTAAACTGTCATCTCGGTGTCAGATAAACAAATGAGACCTCTTTAGAGCAAAAGCTACCATTGTTCAGAAGCACAGCTGAAATGGGTAACAGAAAATACAGCATGTTCCTAATGAGCAGCCGGGGACTGGCTGTTACTTTTGGCTGAGCTCGAATGCTTCGACAGTTCTCACTCCGTTCACACAGGAAAACTTATTTTCACTTTCTCATTATCACTCGTGCTTTTCTTTCAGGTTTTAAAACAAAGCTGCAAACACTTCTCTGCTTTTAATTATTTTGTAATACAGCTTCCTTAAAATAATTTCTAGGCTCTTGAGAATGTGACAAAATGCCAGCAGCCAACTTATTTGACACTGCCAGCACATCAACCAAAAATTCTGCTAAAGTAGGGCAAATGCTTTGCTTGGGGGTTGGTTTTTTGGATAGGGGGTGGGGGTGGGATTTTTTGTTTTGTTTTGTTTTTAATATTGTCCTAAAACACCGCTATTATTATGATCTACCTCTCAAGATAAGCTCCCTTGAACAATTTTCCCACTTGATGACCTTAAAGGTCCCTTCCAACCCAGACAATTCAGTGCCCCCTATCCACGCGTTGTTTGCTGTGGGCAGCTTCTCAGTCCCCCTTTCCCACAGCCTGCCAAGGCGGGAGAGCCCGGTGCCGGCTGGTGTCGGGCTGTTGGAGAGACCCAGCCTCCACTGCAAGAACCTTCCCGAAGCCCCCATGAACTCCAGCTGCTTCAGTTGCCTTTTTCCTTCTGTTTGATTTCTTCTCTATTGACGTTTTTGTTGGAACTCTGAAAAAACCTCACAAGCAATTCTGCACAGATCCAGTAAGATTTTTCCCAAGATGATCAATCCAAAGCCCTTTTGCAAGACTAACATAAAAGCTAAAAAAGAAAAATACTAAATAAACCCAGAGCCCTCCAATGTTGAGGACACAGACTCAGCCTTCAAAGCAGCCAGAGCTGTGACAACCTGCAAGTGCAGGAGATGTGGACACTCCAGATGGATGCACAATTCTGTGCCAACGGCACTTCTGGAACAGCAAACCTGAATAAAATGTTTATAGCAATTCGGTTCCCATGTATTATTTTTTTTCTTTGCAATTAGAGCTTTTGTGATAATGGAAAATTAACTTCTGACAATTTAGACAGAACGTGTCTGGTGACAGGGCTTTGAGGAGACACTTTTCCAGAGGACACATATCCCACTGCACACCATTCCCTGCGGTACCGTATCCCTGCGTCATCACGTCTCTGCCAGCAGCAGGAGCAGGACACCGTGCTCTGCACGAGGGGGCCTCACACAAGATCATAGAATCATAGAATGGTCAGAGTTGGAAGGGACCTTAAAGATCATCAAGTTCCAACCCCCCTGCCATGGGCAGGGACACCTCTCCCTAGAGCAGGTTGCTCAAAGCCCCATCCAACCTGGCCTTAAACACTTCCAGGGATGGGACATCAACAACTTCCCTGGGCAACCTGTTCCAGTGCCTCACCACCCTCACAGGAAAGAACTTCCTAATATCTAATCTAAATCTCCCCTCTTCCAATTTAAAACCATTCCCCCTCGTCCTGTCACTAGACTTCCTGACCAAGAGTCCCTCCCCAGCTCTCCTGTAGGCTCCCTTCAGATCCTGGAAGGCTGCTATCAGGTCTGCCCGGAGCCCCCAGAGATGGAAAAAAATCACACAGACAAGAGAGTGCCTCCTCTGTGACGGGCACCACTCCTGCTGTGACCCCACCAGCAAGACACCTTTGAAGTTTCTGCCTTTGCAAAACAACTCACCTGAAGTCAGTAAGATAATTTATGGCTAGATATGCTCTGCTCCAGGGTAAGTTACTATTTAACTGCTCTCTGTGGGCTTTGAATTATTTCTTTTAATGCCCAGACTGTTCTAGAACTCAGTAACTCCGTTTCTGGCCCTTCCTCCAGTAAACTGCAGAAAGAATACAGTTCTCCAGCAAAACAAACTAAATAAAGTAGTGTGTTTGTGCAAAACTGATATTGAACATTTTAATTAATATAAGAGCTGAATCTCTCTCTTCCAGCCCTGAAACACACCCAGCAATCCAGAAGAACACTTTAGGTATCTCAATTTTATCTTAGTCCTGGAACTGCAAAACTGAAGTTTCTCCAGCAGTGGTGACCACCCTGAGAACACCCAGAGGACAATTTGGTTTCAACATCAAATTTCTTTTTGCAAATCCCCTGAACGGCTCAATCTGATAGAAACGGTTTTAAAGTGCCTGGAGAACACTAGAGGCTAAAAGCTTTTCACAAGTTATTGCATTATCAAAGGAAATGGGCTGGTTTTTAAAACCATATCCCAGCGATAACAGCACTCATCCGCTGCGTAAGACACCGGTTTCAGTTGTCTTTGCTGCTTCCCAAGATTCAGCCTCCAGCCCCTCTCATCTTTGGGATGTTTCAGCCATCGGATTGTGGGTTATTGGGGATGGGGGGCAGACACAGCACTGCCTCCCCAAACGGTGCCTGACTGCACGAGAGAACGGAGGGATTTGGTAGGTGACAGGTAAAACTCAAGGTGGGTCTTCTGAGTGGGGACCAGAACTCCTCATTTGCTTTAAGCAGCCAATAAATGCAATGTATAAATAATCTTTAGGACAAGTATCAAACCAAGATGGGTATGTCCAGCAAATCCATATTGAAGCTGATAATCCCAAACAAGTCGCCAAGCACGATTCTTCACTCAGCTCATACCCTTCCTGCAGCCCCATCTCCTCCTCCATTCATTTCTTTAGACTTTACCCGCCCTCAGGGTAGTTGATTATTTGCATAAATGTCAGAGGCTGCAGTTGGTGCTACCACAGCATCAATATTTACTGTCACTGATGACTAAACAGCCCCTCTCCAAACCTCAGGTGTGCCCGTAACCGCCTGGGGCAGCCCTGCAGGGCAAACCAAGGCAGAACCTGGCTGAAGGGTAATAAACGTCAGCTAACGAGCACATCCATAGGAAAAGATACAAAAAGATGCCAGTTGTTTGGCTGGAAGCTGGCTACAAGTCTGAACTAAAAACTGCAGCGAAGACTTGCAAAGCCAAAACAATTACAAAACTTCTCTATTACTTACGTTTTGGCCACTTTCTACAAACTTTGACTTTTTTTTTTTTTTTAAATTTGTTCTGACCCTTGCCCAAGAGTAAGAACGTTAGGTCCAGGGAAGAGATTCTACCAGGGAATCTCTCTACCAGAGATGTGGATCTCCCCAGATTGGTAGAAGGAAGAGAAGAACCCCCTCAGGCTCTTCTATCCAGCCAGAGAGCCAGTGCTGAGCAGCCAGACCCAGAAGCTCTCTACTGCAGCTCAGTTCCTAAGATCTATCCCTGCAAGAGAGAGAAGCAAATTCTTTGGGTTTTTTTAATTTATTTTTTAGACCTGAAAGCCTACCAAGTAAGACTTAAACATTATTAACACTACCAACACAGCAGGCCCCCATTCAGAAATTTCTTTTTAAACAAATTACAGCACTTCCATTGGAACATCTTGGTTAGACTTCACCTAAAAAGAACAGCAAACTGAGGAATTTTTTCCATTGCTTTCCGTTTTGGTTTTAACCGACAGCTGGTTTAATGTCAATACATTTTTGAAGTCAGAGCTATCCACACGGAATTTTCTCTGCAGGTGCATTTGAAAATTTAACTATGCATCACAGATCAACAGTGATCACCCCATCAAGGCTACAGCCTTTCAAGGAAATAATTTTAAAAATTCCTTAACTGATAACACAGAGGGTCTGAAACCAACAGAGAAGCTTGAGATTGAAGTCAAAATTAGCTCTATTGGTGTGGAGATAAAGTAGGAGGCACCTCATCATGAGCTACTTTGCAAACTGGCAAATCGATTAGCACTTCTATCACCAGATCCCTTGGATCTTACCCATCTTGGATAAAAGCAGTTTTAAGGTCTTCCAGATAGAGAGACCCACAATGGTGAAATGCTGACAGGACCTTCCCCCGAGTCCTGAAGAGCAGAAAGCCCTGCCTGGGCTCTGTACACAAGGCTTCCTTCCAAATTGAAAGCCCCTGTAGAATCCAATTCCCTCCTGCTGCTGGCACTGAGCAGAGGGGAACAAGAGGGGACAGTGTGCTCTGAAGTATCAACTAGTGCTTAAGGGTGAGACAGATTTCATTTCTCTGTGGATACTTGACCACCAGCGCTATCAGCAATGTGGTTTACCCCGTCTCCACATTCAGCTGTGTGCAACCCGGCTGACTGAAAGCTCCTTCCTGATCAAAGTTTCAACATTTACACATTTTACAAGCTGAAGGCTCATTTCTGATGAATAAGAGCCTTCATTTGAACTGTATAGGAAAAGAAAGTGAAGTGTCACAGAAATGCAAATTTTCTGGGCTTCTGACTCACAAAAGCCTCGCACAGGGATCTGCCAAAGGCAGCCACTGATTAAAGAGAGCACTCACCAGTGTTGTAGGCAGTGGGCATGGCCGAGTACACCAGTCCCTGCGGAGGCAAGCTTGGAGTTGTCACGGACACCACAGGGGTAGCAAGAGGCTGTGTAGACTGAGAACTACTTATCCTTTGGGTATTCTATAAACGATTAAAAATAACAGCATGTCTTGTGATATCAGTTAGAACAATGGAAAAAATCAAGCCCTGAACATAAAAATAGCATTCTATTAAAATGTGTTTCGTCGCTTTATTTTTTAGTTACGAACACATCCTTTTAGTCAGGATAGATTTTCTAAACAAGCCAAAATATTTCAAGACAACCCAAACGAGCTTCTGAAATGAAGAATTAATTAAGACTCCCTGGTTCGCTTCCCGTGCATGCAGAGTTCAACAGTGTTAGAGTTGTAGGACATAAAAGTAAATGCAATTTCTTCGGGACATACACAATGATCTTCAGAAGTTCTTAAGTGATTTAAGAGGTTTTTTGTCTTATTTTTTGAAGGGGTTTTAGCGCAGATGGTGAAAGAGTCTCCCACTTCCCAGTTGTTTATCTAATTTTCAAAATTTTAGCTGCCAGTTTTGACACTGTGCTGACTACACCTGTCCTGAAAGGAACACACAGATCTTCTAAATTTGTGTTGGTAAGACCTCGGTGATAAAATAATCTTGCTGTTCCCATGGTTCCTGAGAAACTGAGAGATCACTTGTTACAATGCAGGTATGCTTGAAAGCAAATGACATTTGAGTTCACCCAGAGCAACTGTGCTGTCTGATGGGAAAAATGGCTAAACTAGATTGTCTCGGATTAGCTGCTCTAACTGGAGGCTCGACGTGGCTTTTTAATAACAGAATGAACATCTGTGGCAAACACATCACTCAAATGAAGCTCTTGAACCAAATTTGCTGTTCAGCAAACTGTGTGTTAAACCCCGCAGTGAATGCCACCAGACAGCAAAGCTGCTGTCACAGAAGGCACTACTCTTCACAGGGGCAAGTTCAAACCCTTCTTCAGCACAAGAAGTTCACCAGCATTTAGTCTTGCCAGATACCATCAAAAACAGGAAGTGCTACTTTTTTGTTGTTTTAATTTTTAAATAACAGATACTTAGTTTCAGCTGCAGAAGTCTTTGAAATACTAGAAGCAGCAGAAGTCACCACATTCTGTATTTCTACGTTCTTACAGAGCCGTTCCCAGTGAAGGGAACAAGATGTCTAACTGCTGAAAATACGTTTTTAAAGCAAGGTGCTCTCTAGCTCTGAAAATCATTGCTACAAAAGTAGCAGGTTTTCATCTATTTGTTTTAGTTTCATTTCCTAGCTTTAAAGGACTGGAGCTACTACTTACTTTTTCCTAATTTTGGACAGATATACAAGTATTTCAGTATCTGCAGCACTTCATTTTTTTCCTCCACTCTGATCTTGAGAAAGCGAGCAGTATTAAAAATGCATGATTCTCTTGATGATAATGGAATGAGCAGATACAGAAACACGGCTCTAATCAATTTTAAGCTTAAACTTGTGAAGGTGAGTTGAGGGCTATCAATCCCTGGCTTGCATCTTTCCAATTGAGAGGAAGACATGTACCACAGCTACCAAATTATAATTAACCACAATCTTCCACTGGGTACTAGTTTCTGATCTCTGTGTTGTCCAGCTGCTGTTGAACCCCCACCTTGGAGTCCTGTAAGACCTGGGAGACTCTGGCATTTATCCAGCCAATGCACCCAATTTTGCTTTCAGTCCCCCTGGCTTTCTGTTTAATTTATCCCTTTAAATCACTTACGTACTTCTGAAAAATCTCTGCTAGACCAACTTTATCTGGCGTAAAGATAAGTTATTAGAGCTGATTTTTCATCTGTCAGGAATTGACCTTTTTCCAAAGCTATCTCGGATGGCAGCCTGTGAGGTTGGGATTACCGTATAATGGAAAAGTTAGAGGAGGATACTGCAAAAACAAACTGAAGAGTTTCCTCATGGGATTTTTTTTTTTTTTAGAGTGGCTAATAAAGGTGGTTTTCAGAGGTAATATTTTTTGGAATGTAATTCCTAAGCACTCGGCCACACAAAGACACTGAGAAATATTAAAGTGTCTAATATTTGGTGTACTTGGAGACTCAAAGATCCATGACAATCATCGGGATAGGCTTTATTATTTTTTGAACGAGTGCAAATTGTAGCATTCCCAGGAGGAATTCAGTATCTTTATTTCATCCAGTGCTACTGTTCCTGTGTCTCACAGTCAGTGCCTGGCCACACAGAACGGCTGACAGACACGATTTGGAACCGCTTTCTGGCACTGGAATTAGCATCAGGAATTAGCATAAGAAGAGCCGTAAGGCAGCAGGTGTACTTCCCATTCCTTCACCCCGTTGGAAGAAGCCACTACTACATTTGCTTTGTGTGAGCCTTCTTCTACCAGAGGAGCCCAGATTTTAAAACCACTAGAGGGCCCACGCTGCACACAGCAGCTGGAAATCCACCCGCCCTCGGCAAATCCCACTATTTCCCGCTGCAGAGAGCGAAGCAATTTTCAGCAGGTAGGAATACCTTAACTCAAGTGCTTTTTGCCTAATTCCAACTGCAATGCGACTTTGATTAAGTGTTTTTACATTGAATTTAAGCTTTATTTCTTGCACTGGAAACCAGACAGTCTATAAAGGGGAGAGGAACATGCACGACAGCTGTTTATAACTGCAAGTCATTCCAATTGAACCTTAAAAACTTAAATATTGACTTCCAAAAATCATTTCCCCTTACTTTCGTAAATCTATTGCTCATGTTTAAGGTAAAAATCAACCAACAGCATGCATTCATCAAGAAATACATCTAAATCACTACATTTTCCATGCTTTCATGCAATTAGAGCCTCATATTAGCAACAAGTCCATGTTCAAAACCAAATCAAGGTATGTAATAGGCAGATTTCTTTGTGTATCTTGACAATCGCCCTCTGATGCAGCATCTTCTGCACAGTTTGCACTACTGCAGCTGAACAATTCGCAAATTGCTCTAAAAATAAGTTACAAATTATTTTAGCCTTACGTTATTTTCCAGACAGAATGCCAAATGTTAAAACCTTTTGGAAAAAATAGAAAACACATAAATCCCAAGAGTTTCCTTTCAAAAGCAGAATATCTTTCCACTGGAAAAAGGTAGAATTATTCATCTGCAATTCTCTATTCCTTTTGGTAAACAGGGAACACCCCTGTGGTTTGATAATCTCACGCAGGATGAAATAATTCTAAACTCCAGAAAGGTGACCTCACCAGCAATGATGTCATCTCCTTGAAAATAAGAGAAGTAACACAGGGCTTGTGTTACAATCTGAAGAACTTCACGAGTGAAGCCACCCTCTAAAAATATGCCAATAATTGAAGGGACGATAAGTGGTCATTTGTATTATACATTAAAATAAAAGTAAATATCCTATACACATGGACAGTTACTCTGTAAGGCTCTTTTCCAATGTTCCCTCCAAGAAAAACAGAAATATTTTCAGGAAAAAAAATATGGAAGTTTACAAATGGAAAGCACTAGACTTTGGACGTGTTTTCAACTTGGTCGGGTTTAGAGTTTGATAAAACAAATGTATTTTTGTCTGCTACCAAGGGAACACTGGAATTATTTAAGAAATGTAATGAAACTACAGTTAAAAAACTGTAGTGAAAGACATTTTCAGCATCTTGCTCTCTCTCATCAAACAGTAGCCCGAACTCACCAACTCCAATTCATCCTCCTCCGACTGTACTCAGCAAACAAGAGGGATAACACAGTTACTAAAAATAGCATTGCTTTCAAAAATGAAAGAAAAAGTCACGTTTCTGCTTCAGGATTTTTCTATATTTTAATTAGCAACGTCAATTTTCCACCTCTTTCTGTAAATACTACTACTAGGAAGCATAATATTTTACATAATTCCAGTCAGTTAAAAAAAAAAATCATACTGAAAGAATATATGCTTTGGTAAAATTTGTGCAGAAAGAGCTTAGTTGAAACAGGGACACAGCTACACACTGACAACACGCGGAGATGAGGAGCACAGCAGTTTCTAGCTGGACTGATCCAATAAACATCCACTCAGCAACAAAATACTTCCCACAGACAACCATCACACCATCCCAGCACCTCTACTCTGAAATCTCTTTCTCATTTCCTCAGAGACAGACAAAATCTAAGGTGAATGTCACATTGTTCTTAACACCACAACAGTAAATAGGTACCTACGCTACTAACATTGGAACAACTGCATTAACAAGATCCCCTTCTTATATCTTATGTATAATTAATTTAGAAGTGTAATTTTCACTTTAAGAGTCTATTTCCTTTGTCTTCTACACTTCAGTATTCCTAGAAAAAAATAAAATTTCAAGAATCATTTACTCTGAGGATAATTATAGTTTTTGTTACTTGGATTAATTTTATATTATTCATCATAAATACCAGTAACAAACGTAAGCACTTGTGGTAACTTAAAAACAAGTAAGAATTATACAGAGAGTACTTGTATTGTTTATATCCTACTACTCTTGGTTATGGTTCATTCCTCCGTACACAGAAAATGTACACACAGATGTTTAAAATTTCTACACGACAGTGAAAGACTAAGACCAAAGGATCTGGCCAACCAAATTAAAGGAAAAAGAGGGTAACTCTTCCTGAAAGACCTGTTCCAGTCTCAGTGCTGTGGTTGCCTCATGCCTGACACGAAACTCGAGTGCTATTCCACATCTAGGCTGAACAAACATTGCTACCAACATGCCAAGCTGCACAGTAGTACTGAAAAGTACACAAAGAGGAACCAAGCTTGATCCTCATGACTCTTTTATGCCTCCAATGAAGACATGACATCCACCACAGGACACCCAAGACGGCATTGCAGCACACCACATCAAACAAGCCTTTCATTACCACTGCAGCTATGTTTTACATCCCACAAGCATTACGACCCAGGAAAACCAGGTACAAGGTGTGCTTTAGGGCATGTTAATACAGTTCACATCACCAATAAAATCAGCCATCCCTCCACAGAATAATGCATAACACTTTTTAAAACCCACATCCTCCAAACCAACAAAGTTCTCAAGTACCAAGCCAGTGGGATGTCAAATCAAAACAAAATCCCAGTCTGTATCTCTGGAATTGCGCTCTAACCACGTTTAGGTCAGATTTGCTATTTTAAACTACTACACTTAAAAAAAGAAAATTCCTTTACAAAATTAACTTCTTCCAAGGTAACAATGTGGAACTTAGGATTTTCATTAGCAAAATTTCTGAATACAAACACCTTTCTATTACTGTAACCTACATTAAACATGAGATTTCTCCCCGTGGACAAAACACTTCATTTTTACAAAGCCAGTCATAGAACAAACGTTTTGACTTACCAATGGTGGCATCATACCCTTGCTGGAGGGCGGGATGACGACACGGAGGTCAGGTTTGCGATTGTTCATTCCAAGATTGCCACCTCCGGGTGGAGGTGGAGACTTTGTAGGCATGACTTTGCCCAAGCCATTCCCACCACCAGTAGTTCCGAGTAGACTTGGTGAAGCTCGAGAATTCACAAACCCATTTCCTGAAAGAGGAAAAACAAATGTACCGTAAGACTGAAGAGAAGTAGCAATACAAAATTTCGGGGCACGGCTACAAATTATGAAATATTTCTTTTGTAAAGCTTCCAATAACGAATTCAAGAGGTGCAGTACTGAATAATCGAACAAACAAAACCCACTTTCATCAGAAGATCAATATACAAAGGTAATAGCACCTCAAGGGCACACTGTGGCAGCTTAAACGCTGAGAAGAGCGTATTGTCAAAGAACTGTTTCTAATAACATCTGTTGTGCTTTTTCATTTTGCCCTTTGAAGTTCCTCCAGGCTGAGCTTGCAAAAAAGTATGTGCTTTTGCACAATCCTCTTCATCCCCACCCCCACAGAACACGAATTATATGGAATTGTTGCCTGTGGGAATAAAAATCAGCTCTTCAAATCTCTATTTCTACAATATATTTTTTAAATCTCAGCAAGATCTGTAGGACTCCAGTATCTATTCTTGAATAAAATGGATTTTGGTCTCCAAAATACATACTGTCTGATTATTATATTTAGCAACAATGAGGGGA
Organism: Thinocorus orbignyianus; assembly: GCA_013400375.1. Lineage (NCBI taxonomy): Eukaryota > Metazoa > Chordata > Aves > Ciconiiformes > Thinocoridae > Thinocorus > Thinocorus orbignyianus. The sequence goes on along the minus strand of VXBW01008539.1, from coordinate 1,766,610 downwards.
ACAATCCTTTCCTTTCAAATCCATTCCAAGCTCTGCTCACAGATAGACACATCATTTATGCCCAACAATTTATTTTACACAGGTCTTTCTCTACCTTCTCCCTTATGCTCATTCGAAGTAGAATTAGACAAGCCAGAGCCTACAGACCCCAGCTCCTACTGACAAAAGCTCCAATCATGTTAACTAAAAATATATTTCCCCCCCAAAAAAAAATAATTTAAAGCCACATTCCAATGATTTTATCATATTTATAGCAACAATTCCCAACACACACACACCTTATTCAGCTGCAAAGGAAAATAAAAAAGTTGTTAAGCAAGGGGAATTTCACAACAGGGCACCCTATAGTTCACACTACAGAACTTATGTATGTGTGTGTATAAATAAATACAATTCATAGTAAGATCATGTTTATACTAACACAGCAGTTCTGAAAGCGGCCTTTATAGTCACAATTCAGGGACAGGTCTATTACACAAAGTTCACTGTCTCCTCTTCTAATACCCTGTAGCGCCATGCTGGCACAAATTTTGTATTATTATTCTAATTTGAATAGGCCCCTATGCCCAATCCAATTTTATTACATTAAGTACATATTAATCTAAAAGCAATTAAAATAAGAAAGTTGTCAGTGTCAGATTCTACCTTCTTTAGCAAAAGTTTTAATGCCTTTCAAAGCTTAGCAAGAATGAAGAACAGTAACACGTATCAGTAACAGCACAACGTTTTGTGAAGGTGACTGGTGCTGATAAGACTCCTTCATAGAATCACAGAATGGTCAGAGTTGGAAGGGACCTTAAAGATCACCAAGTTCCAACCCCCCTGCCATGGGCAGGGACATCTCTCCCTAGAGCAGGTTGCTCAAAGCCCCATCCAACCCGGCCTTAAACACTTCCAGGGATGGGGCATCAACAACTTCCCTGGGCAACCTGTTCCAGTAAAACCTCTTTGCCAGCGCGTATGTGAGAACCTGGGTGTGAATTCACCAGGGTGCTAAAGAGGAAGCCTCCTCCACTACTACTGGTCCTTATTACACAGTGGAGGAACTGCCAAATGCAGTCCTTTTCCCTGGCCACCATAAATGGAACCCTATGTATTGTTTTATCAATAAGAAATTAAAAAAGCAAAGATTAACATAAGAATTATAACAAGGTTCTTGTGCTGATCTGAAGATAATTCTACTGAGTTTCCTAAAAGATCTTTTGGAAACTAAGTTGTTGCTAAATGTTTCTAAAGAAAAAAACTGTAAGTAGAATTTACTCATCTGGGATTTGCGACTACAATATTCTTGTTCACATATGGATGAGCAGTAATTCCACAACTTTAAAGCTAGGATTTCAAATTCACAATTTACTGTCTTTGTGAACTCCCTACTGTGCCAAAAGCCTGACCATAAATGGATGATCTGATATGTCCCTTGAGTTTTCCAAGGCTAACTGAGCAAGGAGGAGTTATTCTAATTTAGTATTTTCCTGAAGCATTTGTATGGGAGGTATGGGAATACCTTTTCTGAGAATTCTACCATTTAACTCAGAAGTTAGGGGGGAAAGGAGGAACACAGCAGAAAGAAGAAAAAACCTTCTTGTATCAACATTCTTACTTCTGTATCAAAAACCACAGCAAAACCTCATTTCACAAGTAAATCATCTACATTCCTCAGCAGAAAACAGCAGAATTTATTGGGATGCTTCTAGGTTAGTGATGAAGTGTAGTTAAAGTGGCTGGAAAGTTTGGCTGGAGCTGAGAATACATACTAGAGCTAAATATACTCTTAACTGCTAGGAGAAACCTCGCCACAGCTCGGTCACACAGAAAAATCAACCAACTGAAAAAGCAAAATTAAGTTCTGTGCTGTCCCTAAGGTTCCTGAAACTGTGAGACAGCTTTGGTAGAATCACAGCTTTGTTAAATACAGTTATGCATCAATACCTATCCATTATAAATGAGTCAAAACCTTAGTTAAAGACAGCCTAGACAGCATCGTACTGCAAGACAAATATTGCACAATGGACAAAAAATAAAGTAGATTTGGAAACATGTGAGAGGAAAAATTATTAGAAAAGGGCATAATTTTCACCAAATTCTATCTAAAAAATTGTTACTGTGTCTTCCATTTTCATCAAAAATGCCAGAACATTTCAAGAACTTACTGTTATAAAAAAGTTAAGTCTGGGCTTTAGGGCTTTAATCTAGTAATACACAGCATTTTCTTACTCACTCGGCTGTCAGTGTTACCTTTTATACGCCAAAGCTGTGATGTTCCGAGTTGAATTTAAGCTTCAGAACAATAATGCTCTGTATAAACAATGGAGTTCTGTACAGCGTTTTAGTCTCTCCTATGATACCATTTCCTGTCCTCTGTTTTCAAGTATTTCGGTAGCTCGTGTGTTAAATCTGGACAGTGTCTTTCTTCCACACCCAATACAGTCATTTCCTGAAGCCCTTATTACAAGGCTCTGCCAACCCTTCAGAAACCTTTCATGCTTTTAGTGGCGCTGTCAAAAACAACACAGTCCTTGCCACGGCTTCTCTGCAGCAGCAGGGCAGAGCCGAAGCATTTGTTCTGACAAAAGGCTGAGCGTTTCTCAAAATGAGTGTTTAGAAAAACATATTAAAAGAGGGAGAAACAAAAAAAACCTGTCCTAAGTGTGCAAGGCTATGGGTATTAATTCCTTTGTTACACACAGCAGGCATTGAACATTTAGCAAACACTGACGTATCTTTATTGATTACTTGAAAAATCATATGCTGCAATAAGACTCTGGATTATTTGTGGTTAATATGAAATTTAAAGCCTTTTTTCCTGTTAATAATCTAATAAGAAAATCAAATTACACGTGAAGAGCTAAAGGATAACTAAAAGCATGGTATTTCTTAGAGTAAGGTCAGGAGCCAGAAAAAGATAATGATTACAGGATGATGCAACTATACGGCACTTTGCCAAACTGAGACTTTAACAACCCCATAGATTCTACTTACTATTTAGTAAAATACTGAAATTGTATCTACCCCACCCACTATAGATCTTTCCCAAAGACAATTACTTTATGTTTAAAAACACTATCATACTGAGAAGTGGAAACAGAATATAAAATTGCATACATTATAAAGGCTAGCGCTTTTACCTCCATCAGTAGAGTTTTATTAAACTCCAAGTCTTTGAAACAGATTGTGAAAGGTTTTTTGAAACACTTATTTGTAAAACAGACACCAGTACAAAGATGTTAAGTTCTTAATTATATGAATCATAATTTAATTAGATTTTATGATAACAAACATTGCCAACGTACATTAGCCTACTTGTTTAGTCAGAAAATGTTTCATTTTGAAATAACTTCTTTTCTGAAGCTAAATGTTAAAACCCACCTATTTTAATAACTGTATATTCTCCTTCAGAAACGTAATACAGCTTAATCTCATTTCTTGTCCTGCAGCCCAAGACATAGCATGCAATTACATGAGCCAGACTCATATTTCACTGTATAAATCACATCAGCTGAAACAATGAACACACGTGGCTGGAAAGTACTCCATGTACTTATTACTACTCAAGGAATAAATTATAGTCATTGATGCCATTAATCTTTCCTTGTGGTTCACCTTTGGAGAAACTGAACAGTTACACACAGTTTTGGAAGATAATCGAAGGCAAGCAGCTAAGCTACGTGAGATGAAGCAAAAATAAGAACAGCAGTGAATAAACATCTATGCCTCAAGTGACATCATACAGCCCAACAAACGTCACACAACTAGAGGTAAACAGAAAATTGTGCTTGCAATAAGCCATGGATTCACTATATGCCCAGAAGACCAGATAAAAATCTATTTTAAGGAAAACATTTACACAAAGGACCTGGAAAGGGCTGGGGGAACAAACACAGTGTTACATATAGCAAGCTAATATAACAATAGCATTTCTAAATGCATTAGCTGCTCAATTCTTTTGGTTGGTTTTTTTTTTTTTTTTTTCAGTATGACAGTGGAAATCAGGGAAAAAAACAAAACAGAACACCAGCACTTGCAGTTCATACCACTGTCAGCTTCGCACAGAAATCGCTCTTGATTGTACCATCATTTCAAAAACTCCTCTCTAGCTCTAGAAAAGATTTTACTATAATATCTCAAGGAAATAGATGAAATAAATGTACTTCCACTGATCTTTACAAATCAATACTTCAGATAATACTATGATTAATGTGTTCCTTTGACAGTAATGTAAGATTCTGGAACGTCTGACGTAAGGTTTATACTTCTAAGACAGTACTTTGGATATTAAAGCAAGCAAAAAGAAATACACATGACTAAATGTCAAGGGAATGCTTACTCATGCTACAAAACTAAAAAACCCCTCATTTCCTAGGTTGATGGAAATTTTTTTTGCTTAAAGTTACATAAAAGGAGACAATTTTCAAGGTTATTTAGATTTTTAAATGGGCCTTCTTCAAGACAAGGGTTATTATTCAAAATGCTGCAGCAAACCTAAAACAAAGGCATAATGCTTTTGTATCGAGATGTTCTTCAACTTTGTGTGAGGCATTAGCAGTGCCAACTGAATGCCTTTTAAGTCTGTCAACTAAATAGTTCACAGTCAATGAAATCAGAGTTCTACTTTCTGAATTTCTTGATTTCTATGCATCTATACAAAGCCAGTATGAAGAATGGTAAAGAACTGACAACAGAACTGTATGTTTCGAACACCTCAGGATGCCTGTTGTGGCAGCCTGGGTAAAGTGACATTATATTAACATTGAGACTTCACAAAACCAGATGCACTGTGATACTTTCATCCAGCTAGGAGAGTAATCACTTGCTAAATATGTGGCAAATTCTAACCTGAATTGTCTTGTACCTCTTAGTAAATCAGAAATTATGGTAAGATAATGAACACACACAACAACGTATGAATTTCAACTAAAATCTAAGGATAGTTCAGGGGCTGAACAGACCCCATGTGGATGGGTGGTTTCCAAGGAGATCTTTTTACAATTATTTAAAAAAAAATAAAAAAAAATGCCTCAAATGCTTTCTTTTACCAGTATATTTTTAATGCTGATGTCAGCTCATTTCTTGTGAGCTGACCTAATAAGAGAATGAGGGATGGATCAAACTTTGTTATGCGCTGTCAGCATCTAGCACAGGAAAAGGGTTCCGCCTGCAGCTCCGTGAACCAGCTGCTCTGCAGCCCACCTCCACTCCTCCATTTCCTCCAGGAGAGCTCAGAAGCTGTTAAGACTAAATTGGCTGTTCAGAGTGTTCTTCAGGGACCCTTCAGCTACTTCCCTGGAGTCAAAGTCAAACACTAACTGTAGTATTTACCTGCATAATCTTAAAGATCAGAGAAAGGCAAAACATCATGTCAATTCTATTGACATTACAAAGCCTTTGCCCACTGCATTTAGCATCAGCTGAATGTACATTAAATCAAGCCCCTTTCCATACAAACTGTGAAGCAAGGAGCTCTGTCTAGTGGAAGTCAACCTGTGACACACTCTGCCTGTCACACTGAAGAGAAAGTGTATCAGATAAGAAATACCACCAGTAATGCATAACCCTAAGGAGCAATATACTCAAGGTTTACAGCTGCTTTACTGGCATTCTCCAACAACAGCACTGAGCTTTTTGTCTGATGGAGATGATGGGGACTGATGAGTGAGGGTCTTAAGAGGCTGATAGCATTGATCCAGTTTCAAGCAAAATTCCTGCAAGAGCTATGTTTTTCCAGAGTTATTGGATACCTCATGTGGTTTTGTTTATTAAATGAAACACCCCAATGAGAATAGAAAGCCGTTTTGTAATTGAAGTTTTCTGGTGCACTCAGAAGAACTGCTGCACATGAGGTTCTTGATTCAGAACTGTGAAAGCCCAAGCTGAAAAATTTTTATCAGATATGTACAAAAAACTCTCCCTATCAGCCAAGCCCTCAAGACAAAGGGAGCCACTTACAGATGTGGCCTTTCACAGCCCTGTGTCTTGATCCCTTTCTGGCAATACACAAGCAGTTTACAGGTGCACACAAGTTGCCAATCACACCTCCGCACAATCCTTCCCGAGACAAGGATAAAAGATCACATGTGATCTAAACTGGTTCTCATTGGGGATCCAATAGCTCAACAAGACACAATTTTTCAAGCTGGTATATCCTTCAGCTCTATTCCAAAGAAAGTCAGTATTCCTGAAGTTACTTCACATTCTCTGAATCTGAAGATTAGCAAGCACATTAGAGAAGATACAGCTTTGGAACAAAGAGGAGAAATGCAGAACTCAAGAAGACTAGAACTTTCTTATCTGTTCCCCTGATGATAAAATTGTAAGAGGAAAGCTAATTTCCCAGAAGATTAACTGGGCCCACAAACTGCATTACTGATTAGAAGAGTTACTTCACTGACAAAGAAATACATAGACAGATAATACTATGCCCTTGCAAGATCATAAAGAACATCTATTTCCAACCACTCCTTCAGAATCACCCAGGCCTGGGAAGAACTTAGGGATCTCATCAGTCCAAAGGTCTCAGGGCTTACGGTTTTCATGCAACCTTAGCAACAAAGGCAGTTCAGATGCTTTGCGTGGTTCCAGCTCAACAACATATATGAAAGCTATGGAAGAAAATGTAGGGATTGGGTGATAGTGGTACTTCTTTTGAGCCCTTCTGAATCTCCAAGTCCTCAAGGATGAAACAACCTCACTGGAAGTGCACTTCAGTGGCAACCTCTGAATGATTCAAGGGGTAATACTGAATTTACTGGAACATAGTGAGCAAATCTCCTCATGAGTGAATTGAGTGATCCATCCATCAAGTCCTTTCAGTTCTAAGTCAAAGAAATTCATATTTGGATACTCAGGGCTGAATTAGAACTGAATTAAACTTTGCTGAATTAGAACGCACAGCCTTTTGAAAAGAGTAATACAGACATGCAGCATGTGCTCAAGCCACAATGATACTGACATCCCGGTGATATGAGATTCTTGAAGCATGTTAGATGCTCATCATGAACTGAACAGGGTTTAACAGTGACCACGGGCAACGGGATCACAAAAGTTCTAGTTCCAAAACATTTGATCTAATTAACAAAAAAAAAACAGCTCAAAAGCAAACAATATTATAATGCCAGACACTTCTCCCCTTTTAGAACTGATATACTTGCCAAGTAAAAACTTTCAGCAAGTCTTTTTTATGTGGTGGGTAAAATTTTAGAAGTATTAAAAAATAAAAATGCCTTTTGAGGGTTATGACAGCCACATGCGAAGTAAGCTTTCATTATTATAAAACAAACACAAAATTTTCTGCTCTAGACATAAAAAAAGCACCTACCCATCCTTGCTACAACACAGACATTTTTACCCAGTTTTTTTCCACAGAAAAACTGTCAAGTTGGCAGATTGACTGCTGAAGCAAATCATATCTATTCCCATCAAGTTGCACAGGACCTAAGAGCCTCATGTGAACTAAACATGAGCCATTTTATGCAACATCTTTGTTTGCACTGGGTGCCAACTATGCAAGATAACCACCTGCTTTTTACTCAGAGATAAAGGCTCATAGGTATCTTGCAGTGAAATGAGAACCAAATCTATGACGGTCAAAACCTCATAACATTGAGCAAGACTTGAGTGTTTCCTTTGTATCTAAGAATATCTGGGAAAATGAATAATGCCAGTACTCCATCTTTATCTTTGACATCTCTCCTATAAATGGAAAGCTGCACAACTGACACGTGACCTGCCACGACTACATGCACAGGAGAATTCTCCATTCCTGAAGTTTAGAAGAAAAGATTGAAAGCTAGAAGAAGAAAATATGGGGTTTTAAAGTGAATTCTACAATAAACGTAGCAAGAAACTAGAACAATTGTTGTCTGCAGACATAATTAACTTGATACACATCAACAGCAGCTGTCAAGCTCAAATTGACAAGTTACAGATTTGCTTAATCTGCTTCTGTATAGTTTCTTGATTTCGGTTGCAATTGAGGTGGTTACTGCGCTCCTGACAGTATTTAACAGAAGCCCATGGCATATTCTAGTANTCTAACCATTCTATGATTCTATGAAAGTGGAGTTCTGACAACTTCAGGTACTCTGTGGCTTAACATTACGTGCTAACTTGGTATTTGAGTTTCGCTAGAAGTATTTCTTATAGATGTTCCACTGTTCCTGTATAGCCACAACTCTTACTTATATGAAAAAAAAGTCTTTCTGGAAATGAGTGGGTATGTGTGCAACATTTTGGGTGCGATGTTCTGGAAAGTAAGAGATAAGCGATGCATTTTGACTTTTCGCATAAACTATTAATAAACGCAAGAAGGAAAACATTTTACTGCATTAAATATGTTCCCCAAGCTGCTGTGACCGGGTACTTCTACAGTTTAATATTCTATAGCAAGTGCTGTAAACAACTGTTTTATTCGCTTATTGAAAGGAGGAGTTAAATCTGAGGCTGCTGTTAGTAAAGCCTGATTTTGGAAAAGAGGCCTGAAACAGCTTGATAATAAACTTATTTAGTCTGGCTTGAGAAATACTATGGAAATCAGCACCTGACCTCCACGGTTTCTAAAAATAGTGATCCTTCTTCAACTGAGGAAGTTTCCTCCATTTAAAATCTTGCTTACCCGATGGAAACCACACTTTTAATATTTCATATCTTTGCTGCACATAGCCAAAGAACAGATAGAGTGGAAAGTCAATCCTGTGCTTGCAGTCTTGTAGTTGCAGCATTTTTTATTCATAAATTCAATTGCCTGACTTTGTGTTCAAAGAACTTCTCCCCAGTTGCCACAATTTGCCAGTGGGCAAATACTGAAAGGTCAACAGTTGCTTCTCTAATTCCTTGCTATGAACACAGACCAAGGAGAGTTATGCATATTTCCAAAATTAACCTTCAATTACCTCCATCTTAAGGAATGGAAGGAACATGAGGGAAGTGGGTGAACTGTCATTTATTTTGCCTTTTTGTGGCGTGATAAATTTCAGTGGTTGCCTGCCCTCTATTAGAGCACCAGATTTTGTTTAGGGGAGACAAAACATTATTTCAGTAAAAAATTGCTATCATATCTTTTTACTGAAGATAAAAAAATACTGTGAGTTTTACTTTTGGCAAGATGGCCAATTTGCTTTTGAAAGAAATTCTGATCATCTTCCAAAATTAAGACAGAACCAAGCCATCAGCTTCCAAAATTTATTGCTTTCTTTGTGTAACTGCTAGAAAATAATTAGCAAGAGACACACAGCAATACAAACAATACAGTCTGTATTTTCTTCATTTTGATTGGCACCACAACCACTACCAAACATCCAGGTCTTGTGATCACACAGCTGAGATGTCTTTTCTGTAATAGGTTAGTAAGTGCACTGAATTTCATAAAAAGCAAGAAATTTAGTGAACCTAAGATCTATTCAGAGTGCTGTAATTACACCCGTAGAGAAACACAAAAGCAAGAGCAGCATGCTACTACTGAAAACCACTAAATAAAGCAATGCAAATATTACTGAAGTGGAAAGGCCATGACAGTAAAAAGTTAAACGCCTGATAAGAATTTACAAGACTTTACAATAAAAGGTTAAAAGGCAATTAAGAAAATTATAACCTTTGTTCTTCCACAACTCCTTTTGCAAAAGAATCAAAATAAAAATCTGCTTTTGAATAACTGCGAAACTAAAACCACAGCACTCTTTGTTAACAAACACAGGATACCACACTTACCAACTGGACTGGTACCAGCTCCATTTGGCACTGTGAGGTCAGTTGTCCCCAGCATTCCACCTACGAAAAATAAGCCTGAGCATTAAACTAACTTGCCCTCATTACAGTATCATACATATCGATTTGTACTTTAAAACTTAGGTCATTAAAAAAAAAAAAAAAGCAGTGATATAGAATCATAGAATGGTTAGAGTTGGAAGGGACCTTAAAGATCATCAAGTTCCAACCCCNACTCCAGGTGGGGTCTCACAAGCGCAGAGTAGAGGGGGAGAATCATCTCCCGTGACCTGTTGATCACACTTCTTTTGATGCAACCCAGGATACGGTTGGCTTTCTAGGCTGCCAGAAACTTAAGAACTTGTTACTTGGCATTTTTTGTTTGTTTGTGGGCTTTTTTAATTTAAAAAGAAGAAGATAAAAGAGGATATGAAAGGAAAGCTCAACCATGCTGAAATCTTACCTGCATTGCCAGTACTTGGTGGTCTCTGAGGGGCCCCAGGCGAGACGTTCCGATGCAGGGTGGTCTGAGGTGGGGAGAGCATGGTCGTGTCCGTTAACGATGAACTGGCTGCCAGTGATGGGGATACGAGGGAACTCCCTGGGTTACTGTAGGTTAAAGTGTTGGGATTGGACACTGGAACTGTAACCGACATGGAGAAGTTCTGAGCGGGCAAGCCAGGCTGGAGGAAAGACGACAAGGAACACACACAAGACAAGAGCATTAGCATTAACTATATTTGCAGAAAGAGCACATCATGAAAATACATATTAAAGTTTGCCAAGTATTACTCAAGTAAAAAAAAAATTAATTATGTTAGTTTTTAAACTATCAAGCATACAATTTTAAAACATCCATTTGTTGTACAGTATGGTGTTAAACACGTATACATCATGTAAATACAATTCCAAAAGAATTACTCATAAACTTCTAAAAATACTGGAAGTTCAAATACAAAAAACTGAGGATATTCATATGAATTTGCAAGCTCAGAAATACAACAAATTTATCAGTTAATTGGGATTATTATAAAGCAATGTCAAGTTAAACATGTCTACAAATCAATGAACCTTCAAAATGGAAGCATATACATGCACATTATAAAATAAAGTCAGTTATTACACAAAAAAGAAAAAGTTAGTAATACCATTTTCTATTAATAACCTTGCCAAAATATTGCTACAAATTTCTAATTTTTTCCTTTTTCAACAGACTCAAAAAAGTAAACAGAAATTCACTAAGTTCAGTAATTTGTATTTAAACATTTGAACTGTCATTATTCTCAATTGTTATTCAAAGCAGGGTTTTATATAACACAAATCCACCTTTTTATGCAAATCTCAGTTTTTTTAAATTCTAATTTTTACAGCATTACTTGAAAGGCAGCTATTTTTCCGAAGTATATATGTTTGTTATTCAACAACTATTCGAATCAAAAGCTTAGATGCCTGCCCATCTATGGTACTCATTTGCTTCTGACTAACTTCTTTGGCCTTTGTCTCATTCCTATCCTTTGACAGTGATGAGGTTCTGAAACAAAAGGGACTATTTTCTTTCACAACTCTCATAATTACTGGAAACAAAACCATGACAGGTACAATTTAAGGGTAAAAACTGAGCAGTATTAATTGACAGAATAGGCAGATAATAGTTTTGATGCAGAAGTCAAATGCAGATGACAAACACTCGTAACCTAGCAAGTACACTTTAAAAGATGCATTTTTGTCGTGTGCAGCTTAAAATTTACTTTGAATGATACTTGTGTATAACAACTTTGATATTAGAAACACAACAGTAACTATACCAGCAAAGGGAGCATAATACATTTTCTACAAGAAACAAAATCTCTTAGTACTACAGAGAGCCAATGACAGTGTCCCTGCTGAAGCGTTCCTAAGAATAATTATCAATTTTTGGCACAGATGAAAGGAAAAAGTAATGAATCACAGTGACGTAATGCTAGCAAATCATTCACAGTATCTAACTAAAGACAAGCTCCACTGGCATTTGTTTTCACGGGAAACTACTTCAAGAAAGGATTTAGTATTGACAAAAACAAAGGTTGGTTTTAACCAGCACACTGTGAAGTAACTCAAATACCTCAAGTCCACTCACAACAATGCTAGAAGCCAACAGCTGGAACATTTTTTCTGTAGGTTTCTCAATACAGAAGTAACAAGTGACAGCTTCCCCCCACACCTTACAATAAAAGGCTCCCTCTGCCCATCTAGGGTACTCATTTGGTTATGACTGAATTCTTCACACTGCCTCATTCCTATCCTTTGACAGTAACGAGTGCACTAGAACAAAAGAAATTATGTTCTTATACAGGCCCTTAAGTACTGGAAATAGAACAATAACAGGTCCGATTTAAGTTATAAATACAGAACCATAGAGCTAAAAAAAAGCGTTGCCTTTTGGATTTACACTGATATTCACACAGACAATTTAGGCTATTCATGAAGACCACAGAAAATCAAGGGAGAGCAATTTAGCTGTCTCATACTGAGAAATGAGGCCTGATGATGTCTCAACACAGAAGTGTTGGATATCAAAAGCTTCAAAACAAAGCAGGAACAAAAGACACCGGCTTCATTCAAGTATAAAGAACTTGCTAAAAGAAGTGATGCTGGGTGTCACGACTGTCAGTTTGCTGTTAAATCCCCAGAGACGGTCTTATTGCTCTGAACAATGAAATAATTTCTATAATCAGCAAGTCATTTGGGGACACACTACTCAATTACCCCAGGGTCTCTGCCGATTAACCTAGCCAGTCCATTTACTTTAATTGTTACAAGATTTGCAGCATTAAAAAAATTCAAAGGCTGTGGCAGAGCGCTGTATTAGTTTTCTTAGAAAACACTTCCCCTGTAATACTCAACACTAATTGTTTTTTGTAGATAGAAATTACATGTCATGAAAAACATGCAAAACTTACACTACTGTTATCTTCAAACTAATTGAGGTCTAGAGCCAAATAATTCTCTTCCAAGAGTCGTTCTCCACTAAGTCTTAGACCCCCAAACTGACGAGGATGTATGTGAAACTGCAGAGAATGCGAACCATCTGCCCACTAAATACGTGGCATTCAGACAAGGAAAATTTCCTTTTTTAATCAGGTAACACTAAAATAAAACCCAATCCTTTGGCCACACTACAGGCCAGGAGATCGTATCTTTCTAGACCAATTAAGTGGCTTACGGCTGCAAACAGATTAGGCAGTTGGGACAAAATTTGCAAAGATCTTTTCAGTGTCCAAAGAAAAATCTGTTGGAATTTCAATAGGAGTAAGACATCAATCCTTTGAGGCTCCCATTGCACACCAGTCTTTATCTTGTCTTCAGCAAAATAAAATTCCACTGATTTGATGACAAAATGAATCCAATTCTATTTGTCCACTTGTAACATATTGTAAAAATCTTGATTAACAGACTGATAAAGAGCTACAAAATGTAAAAGAACTATCCTACATCCCACACCAAAAGCTATCTTTATAATAACCTTTCAGGTCGGATTAGGCAACGCAGCTAGGCTCCTGAAATTTAGAAACGTTACCTCATGTTCACAAGGTATGAAAAATGGAAAGTGCAAAAGAGAAACTAGAAATAAGACTTCTTATTCTTGAAGATAAAATGTATTTTAAACAAGATTGGGTATCAGCATCTCATTTTTTCCTCAAAATACGTATTCCCTTTTCAAACCCTTACATCCTCTTGTCTCTGCAGTGGTTTTCAGTGGTAAGCAAACACTGTGAAATTTCTCATGCACGTAATAGAAGCACAAACCATACTTTCGTACTCACTGCGATTTTATGATTCCGCATCATATTATCAAATTCTTCATTAATTTTTTTATATTTTTCTTCTGTATGTGGCGTGAGCACATATGAAGTGTCAGGGTCCGGGCTGTCGCACCCTCTGTGTTCCTTCTTGTTCAGAGCCTAAATAATGAAGTTAATAAAAAGGATCAACAAATAAAAAGTAGAGATAAAATAAAAGTACTTACAGGGCCTCGCTTGAAAATAAAATCACTATCTTCATTTAGTTTGCTGAATCTGTCCTCCGATAGTGGACTGTGCTCAAAGTAATCGTCAGCATCAGGGCTCTCACAACCATTAAGGCCTTTCTTTCTTAAGGTCTGAAATACAATTGGAAAATTCACATACAAATCATACTAACTTGCCAAGAAGTTTTGTATACTACTGAATCATTCAGAGCCACTGAAACTACATGAAACTTTAACATACAAAACTCACTGTTCAAGAGACAGGTTAAGTCTTTCAAAACAGCAGCATAATACACAGAGAGAAAAGGTTCATCTGGAGGCACAGACTCTCTCAGGTGCCATCTCAGGGGCAACTTGAGCCTACACCCACTTCATCTCCCCATTATTCCATCAAGTACCATTTTTAGGTACTGGCTGATGGAGTTACCTGACACACAAGGAACATTCAAGCCTATGGCAAAGGAGTTAATGTCATCACTGATAATTAAAAGTCAGTTAACTGGATAGTTAATAACTTGTATCCCAATTTTAATATTCACATTTTAAAGAGCATACAGTTAAACTCTGAGAAATACAGTGGTTAAAATTTTCAGTTTAATTCAGAAAGTGCAGTACAGGAATATATGTAACTTCTAAAGGCAGGATTTTCCTGCAGTTCTGTCATCTGCATGATAACAAGAACTGCAAAAAAAGTATAGAAAGAAATTACATAATCCCTCTCTAAAATGACTTAGTTTGCTAAATATAAAGGTTTTTTTCAGACTCCTTTACACTAAACTCGATGCAACTGTTTTATTGGGCTACTTCCTGTTTTCTGATGGAGAACTCACATCAACATCCCCTGGAAAAAAAAACAACCAAACTAGCTACTGAAAGAAAGGATGTGAAACTACAGGTCTCGTGACCAAATTTTGAAAGATATTTGTTTTCCTTCTTGTTGTTCTTTTTTCACCCTATTACGCAATCAAAAGTCTTTCTTTGCAAGTTCCCATTTATAAAAAAACAAGATTTAACAGATTACCAATGAAAAAATCTTTAATGTTTTAAACAAGTCTCAAAAGGAAAGCAATTTTTTAACAAATGCACGTTAGCAGTACTTAAGGCAGCAGCAGGACTACAGGCATAAGGGCGGTTGTGCATTTTCTTTTGTGAGAAATTATCTATATTCTATTAATTTTACAGTAAAAACCCTAAAGATTTTAAATCTGCAAGCTGACTTTCTCAGCACCAAAAAGAAATCGTATTTGTTTTCCTATAGAAGCTGCGTTTCCATAACACACTGAATTTCTGATTAAAAACCCCCATGTTTAGTTTTAGACTACAGCATTCATCAACATTTTTAGTACAATAAAAAGTAGGGAAGATTTTCTCCCTCT
The DNA here is from genome assembly GCA_013400375.1 of Thinocorus orbignyianus. Taxonomy (NCBI): domain Eukaryota; kingdom Metazoa; phylum Chordata; class Aves; order Ciconiiformes; family Thinocoridae; genus Thinocorus; species Thinocorus orbignyianus. The sequence continues at coordinate 1,751,532 of VXBW01008539.1, read as the reverse complement.
TCATATATATGCAAAATACTGCCTATTTCTATTCCAGTTTTAAAGCAGTACTTGAAAATTCAATTACGCCGTCTGAAATTCTTTAATATCACAGGTCACCATAAGCTGTAATTCCTTCTCAAGTTTCTTGGCTTGCTCTGCGTATCCCACACAGTATCTGGAACTCCCACAAAAATCTAATCACTAAATCAGCATATGGGGAAAACAGGTGTAGGTTCCTCCAGCACCTGTCACGGCACCGATCCTGCTCCTCTGCCCAATCAGCTGGACACGGCCGGGGACTTGGCCATACAAGGGCCGGCTGCTGGGCCTCTCAAGGTCAGAGCCTGTTATCCCTCTCCTAGCCCTTCCTAACAAGTCCGCCTGCCAGTCCTACCACACTTTGATATCAGTAGGAAAAATGTTTAACACTGTATAATCTGGATTACACTTAACCCCCGCAACCCACAGAAATCTGCAAATAGAATCCAAGTATGTCTTTATACGGTGCTCAGCGTCAACATGTATACGCAGCGCCCGAGAAATGATCAGAAGCTGCATTTAGATACTACAAAAGATCTTGCAAGAAATACAAAATGCTGTCTAGTTCACCTCCTTTTGAGAAAAAATGAGAACAATTTTAAGTACCGCAGCATGAGAGTTTCATCAGTGCTCCTTTCAATACTCTAAAACAATCAAGCAAAAGCTTCTAAGCGTAATGCTGCCAATTCATCCTCCCGGATCTGCCTGAAAATTATACTGAAAGCTCCAATATAAAGGAAGGGATTTAGTTAAATATAAAAATGCATCCTTCCTCTCAGAGACTGGTTATTTTTATTTTTGATAACAATGGGGTTAACTCTGCTTTGACTCATGAGGAAGGAAAATGCCTCAGTATCTCCCGTCTAAGATTCTGGAAACCTTCACTCCAGATGGGGTTCCTGTCATTGTGGAAGGATTTAAGCCACAGTTCACTGTTGCAGATAATGAGTCTGGGGCTGATATCCAAAGCTCTGTCTCCTTATCTCTAAAGCACGAACTGCCACTTTGAGGGTCTAACCATAAAAAGCCTGCCAACTTTATCATTGCCCAGTAACATAATAGTAAACCATTTCTGCTCTGCGGCTCGCACTGACAAGTGGAATGCTGTAATCTGTTCACGGGGCCAGGCGAAGCCTACGTGAGCCAGCCCAGCCTCAGCTTTCTCACAGGCTGCGGGGTGAGCCGCGATAACGGACCCTTGCCGGAGGGAACACATGGGGGGAGGCCACGGCTGCTGGGAACCGCTCCGTGGGGGTGCAGGGAAGCCAAACTCCATAAACACGGGCTGACTCCACCCTCCAGATTCTCTATAGCTACTAACATGTTACTTCTCTGATTCACGTCAATAACTCGCCATCCCCCAGCTATTGCCAAGACGTTATCATGGAGACTGAAATTTTATTAACTCTGAAGATAAGGAGGGGGGAATACCAATTAGTGAGACGAAATAACATTTGTGGAGCGTGAAGAGAGTTATATTTCTCTGCTGTGATACACAGCTTGTTTAGAATAAAAACCAGATTTTTTTGCAGTGTAGACTAATAAATATAGAACATAAGCTTTCTTGCTACAACAAGAGGGAAAAATAACATTAAATTTTAATGCTATTTGATGCTCACTGCAATTACCTTGTGGTGTTAAGTCTTATTTTCCATATCATCTAAGGAAATGTGTAGCCTTTTGAGTTAATCTGCATAACTTTCCACTTCCTCTAAAATTTAGGTGAAATTACTAGAAATTGTCCCAATATTTCTGCCAATGAACTATATTGTGCCTACAGTAACTGGGATTGTGCAGCCTTGATATTAGACAGGATCAACTTATTGATGAGAGAAAAGTACTCTTTTTTTATTTTTTTCCCCAGAAAATAGAGCAAAGTGTTCATGATGATATGATGACCAAGGCAGGTATGAAATTTTTTTTTTTAAAGAAATCAAGCACACCCAACAATACAGTTGTGTGACAAAGTCACTATACAAGTTCCAGACAGCTGTGGTGATCTTGATACTGTAGAATGACCCAGAAGTTTTTAAACACCTTTGTTCCACCGTCTAAGACCGAAATAATCAAATATTGTAACTATTAGTTTAATATAGATTTATTTTTTTAATAACAGAGCTTAGAAAATATTGTATGAGAACAGCTGGACTAGCTATGAGAAGATAAATATTACATTCAAGCACGTGTTACAAGAGCCCCAAGTATTTTCCCGAACTTCCCCACACCTACACAAAGTAATTTTTAATCGCACTGTGTTTTGCTAATTTAAGAAAAGAATCATGGCCTGGCAAGAAGGGTTTCTTGCAAAATAAAAACAAAAGAATGATTAGCTTCTCTCTACAGTCCATTGTAAATTTTACTGATACCAAAGAAAACAAAAATACACGTACGATCCATGAGGAAGCAAAAATGATATTCAACGTTGACAGTGTAATTATCTTAGCATAAGCCTCCTTCCAAAAAATCCAATAGAGAAACATGAAATGCGGGAGCTTTGAGCCTGCTGAGTCTTCACAGCATGAAATCAAGTCCCCACCTCCTCCAAGGCTCGTTCCAGCCCAGCTGCACGCAGCTTCCCTCACACAAACTTATACTGGCTCAATATACTGGTCATCAGCAGTTCTGGAAACTGGAAACTCTTGGACGATAAACACCGATTACTGCTAGCAGAAATGGAGCTAAGTGACAGCCCCCAACTGTCCTCCTCCCCACAAAAGATCCTGGGTTTCATATCGACTCTGAAAGGACATGATGCTAATGGTTAAAAGAGCACAATTGCATGTTTTGTGCTCCAATTCAGTGAGTGTGGTTAAAAAGCCAAGACTTCTGATATTAGCGATCTGGGCTCCTTACCAGCCCTGGCAAAACTGGAGAGAACCTGATTACATTCATTATCACCTCAGGAAATAATATTTTTCTGCCTTAAAGCACAAAAGTAGGATGACCTCACATACAAAGAGTGTTATGAAGTGCAAAAAAGTGTCAGTTCATGCAAAACATTTTCAGCATTGGGTTTCTTGTAATGTTACACAAAAAGGAAATGGTTCTTGCTATCGATACTACAAGGTATCATGTTAACAGTTCTATTTTTGCACTCGCTTCTCAGAGCTGGCCAAACAGGATTTTTGTTGGTGTTTCATCCCAAATCATGAGGAAAAACATTTCCAGAATTTGACTAAGACTGAAATTAAAAACTATTTCCTTGGGAAAAGGCAAACCTTCCACCTAAAACTGGTGGCTACTTCTGTTTCTGCTGTCACGGTCAGAGCACAGAAAAGCTGTGAAACACCACAACGCTGGAGTAAATTGTTTTTTTAACATTGTCATCGTAAAAAGTGTAAGTATTCCTGAGGCCTGAAGTAATGGAAAGGCTCCGTTAGTACTGCCAAATATTACTGCTGCTCTGGTAGGCACGTACAGGGTGGTTATCAAAAGGATAACCACTTAAGCAGCTTCCTGATGCTCTAGAGCTGCCATGCAAGAGTGGATGGAGCAGGAGAGGACACTGCTGTCACTTTCACCAAATTCCAAAGGCTCCTCAACCACAAACACAAGTCACCCAGAGCTCGCACATCTCTGTAAAGAAAGGACAGGACCGAGCATCACTGTCATCCACGACAGGAATAATGGTAAAATCACTGAGGCAAGAGATTGTCAATTTGCCACCTCACACCAGTAAAACATAAAAGCCAGTACCATCAGCCCAGGCTGCAGTAATGCCTTTCTTACAAATTGTCAGGAATAAAGAAAAAAATCATTCCTTAAACAGATATCCAAGGATACCTGAGAGCTATTTAGCAGTATTATAGCCTCCAAGATCAGTTGTATACTCCATCTCTGCAGGGATCCATGCTTTAAGGGTTTTCTCCCCCATCCTTTAAGGGAATTGCTGAAGTCTCTGGGTGCCATTTGACAACCTGACTGACAGTACCACATAACTGCCACAAAGTGCAGGATCCTAGAGACCACCCTTACAACAGCTCTGATGCTTGCTTGAGCTTGTAATAAGTCATTTTTTTCTTCAGTAAAATGACAGGAAATTCTCCTTGGCCATTCTTAAACTTATTTTTGCTGGGATTGTTTGCAATTGTAGCAGGAATACGGCAGCTTTCTAGTGTACAGGCTGAGCACCACAGACACGAAGCAGGCAGAAGGAACGGCCTGTCCATTGTGAGAGCAGCAAACCATTGCCTCAGCCACCACTGGTAAGCACAGCCTGCTTCAAAACTCACACCTGTTTTCTGAGACATTCGCAACACGAAGGACTAATACAGTGATCACAGCACCAGCCTCCCACCCACTTTTCATTCTTACCATATGAAACATCAGTGAGGGAAAATGCAGCATATTCTTTAAATGCATTTCAGCTCCTTTCCCACTGCAGAACGACAACATATCACAACGGAGTGCACATACAGCAAGAAGTTACACTAAAAGCATAAGTGCTTCATTATTTGCTTCCTGTTATGTACTACTGCCAAGAAGTCGAGCCTAAAACCATGCTGGATTTTTCTTCTTTTATAACACAAAACATTTCACTTTCTTCATCCTGACCAATACTACAGTGTATCATCCTTTACATATAATAACTTCTCCCCTATTATGTATAAAACACACTCAAGTATCTGAGGAGCATTCTTAATCACAGAAAGCTATTTATAGTTTTTCAACTTCCTGCAGGTCAGTCTGGCTTCAGAAGCAGAAATTCTGTTTCTTTTCTCTGAAGTAACAACAAGGTTCTGCAAACTCAGAGCTTGACCCTGCAAGTGCTGGGTATCAGAAGTTTATTGCTGCTTAAAATACAAGCAGGAATGAATCCTAAAGGCAGAGTATTCATCAAGTGAATAAGCAGAGAAGAAAACATATAATTCAACACAGTGACAGTGTTTTGTGTTTGAAGCTTATGAACATTATTTCTGTAGGCTTTATTTTTTCATAGTTAGATCTACAGGATTATTTTATGTAATGGTTACAAATTTTGTCAATTTTCCTCAGGCTCTATTAATATTCTCAAGTTCAACCACTGAAGCATCTGCAAATTTCATTATGAAACTGTTTTCCTGTCCTTTGAGCAAGGAGGCTACTTAAGTTTAGCCTTAACACTATTCTCTTTGGTACTCTGACATATTTTCAATTGCATTTTGCTATGCTGTCACTTAGAATTCCATATTCTCATTATAGCCACAAATACATACATCCCAAAACAGCCCAGTAGAGCAGAGCGATGCCCAGCTTTCAAAACTTCAGTGAAACGCGTAAGAGGTCAAATTAGATTACAAGAGACATTTCCACCAGCTAAGCAACTCGCAGAGCTTAACTTCTTAAAGAACGAGGCCTCACTAGTCTTTCTGGCAGGCTCCCCAACTGAAATAATGTACATCAAGTAAAATCTGAAAACTTGACTTACTCTACTTTCAGATTGCTTAAACAATGTTTTCCACACTTTGGCTCTAATAGTAACAAAAAATTAATTCAAAAGTAAATAATTGATATTATGCAAAAAAAAACAGACATCAAAAATTGTGAGTGCAGTAATTTAATAAAGTTTTGCTACAAGGATTACACTTCTTGGCCAAATAGTATTAGACTGTTAGAGGGAAAAAGAGGTTTAGGATTGATTACTACTTCCAGGGCTTTACAAACAAAAAACCTGCCTACCAATAGGCCATCCAATACACGGCAGAGCCCTTTACACAACACCCTGCTATGTTCAGTTTTAGGCAAAGGCATTCATCATTTACAGACAGAAAATGTTCATGATTTGAAGTTTTATCAGTGTCCCTGTTATATACCACTCTAAGAAAAGACACGGTCTCGTTTCAAATGTTGGAGCACTTCCAGTATCTGGCAAATTTTAACATGTATCCTTGGCTTGCCAAACATGAAAGCTAGCTGTCAAATTCCTCCAAGATATGATAAAGATGGCACTCAGGATTCAAACTCTCATTTATATAAAATAACACATACAAAAGGTTTTAAGACATGGTACGGTATGAAGCTTAAATTCTAGCTTGAACCATCTTTGCTGTGAAATGTTATTTTAAATAGATGAACCACAAATAATTACTAAAGAATAACAATTTTATGGTCTGTAATATCCGCTCTTTTCCCCCAGAATATTACACAATGCACTACACTAGAAGATATAAGAAAGAAAGCTCCTTATTTATACTTGTGATTTGAGAGAAACATATCCTTAAACTGTGGACTTTATAATGCAGACACTGACCTACTAACAAGCTAGACTGTCTGTTCCTAAATTAACTTCTTGAGACTTAAAGTGATCAGTAAGCCATTAGCACCGATAATATTGCTTCCAAAGTGAAAGCTTAGACAAGCTCTCAAAGTCTGGCATTTGATGCATTTGTCTTTGTTTCACTTTCTCTACAACTTAGTAGATAATTATATTTCCTACTGCTGATCAGGTTTTCATTTTACCTGTTACACAGAAGGTACTATCAACTAGATCTTTCCATTAAAGAGTACTAAATTTTTAGTCTAAATCGATCTTATTCAGAATTTTTATTAAAATTAAAAGATAAAGTAGATGTATGTTCATCTTCAGGAACCAGAAACTACTCCTTAGCATATACATTAAATATATTTTATATTTTATAGTTCTTTCAAAGAATAGTGTCTGCAACAAACAAAATTAATGGTAAAACCAGGCGAATACTATGTTAGAATATTGAAAGAGTAGCTTTATGGTACATAGAAGTTATTTTCAATACTTACTTAACCAACAATGTATCTATGTGCATACACATTCTCACATATATACTCTCTTCACATACTTGCAATGGTTAAAATATAAATCAGCACCAGCAGTAGCTGACTGAATGCCTCCTTTCAGCAACAGTATATCACAGATAAGCCATATGGAACATGAAAAGTTTCCAAGTGTTGCAACCCATCTGCATAATATCCTTCATAATCTTTCAGAAGTTCTTAAGTAAAAATATTATCTCCTACTCGTGGTGCGCCAAGAAAAGTTCTCAACTCTGATTACAATTTAATGATGTAAAAAAAGGGTTTCTTTCTGTCTACCTGCCTTCGCAGTAACACAAAATTGTGATTTCAAACATTTCTTGTCCTGAATTTCTCCGTACACCTTGAAAATTGGAACGGATAACAGAAACTACTTCAAAGTCTTGGTACTCAAGATACCTTACTATCAAAACAGCAATTATAACACAATTAGCAACTACTCCCAAAGAAAATGTTTGGTGGATTCCAAGGATTTTCACAATTATTGAAATTGTAAGATTATGGGAACTGGCTACAGTAATGTCTATCAGAATTATCTTCAATTACCTTTAATATTGGTACAGAAATGCCGTTTTCTTTTACCTAAAAAGATGTCCAGTTGTACAGACAACTGCTAAACAAAGGAGGGGGCACTAAACAGGTGTGGTGTGTGTGTACACACACATAGGAGCATTAGCCTAGCTCATAATATTACTACAAAATATTTACTAGAAAAACTGCAAAAAATAAACAAGTTGGAAAACACAAGTGAAAGCAGGTACGTGTGTACAAAAGGAAGCAGCAATGTTCTCCACAGATAGAGAAGTGAGGTACAAGCAGATATATCTCCATTTTTACTGAATCAAAATTATTAGAATGTAGGGCTTCAAGACACAGAGGTGTAGTAAGTATTTCACAACTCATGTTTTGAATACTGAACTTCTCAAGTATGTGTCAAAGGAATACACTTAACATGTTTTTTCTTTGCATAACCTTCACTTAGAGTCAATTATTCAAAAGCCACAGCACCTCTTTGAAGACTGTCCTCACTTAACCTGAAAAAGTAGGGGAGAAATCAAAGGTGGGACCTAGAAAAGTAGAGGTTAAGGACTGTATAGAACAGAGCCTGGCTCTAGTATGCTTGCTTTATTTTCTTTTTAAGAAGTCATACTCCACAAGCATTGAACTGGAAGTTAACACAAAAACCAGCAGGGTTTTAAATGGCATCGGTTTGTCATAGTTAGAAGGTAAGAGCTCTAGTCTAAAAAAAACTCTTCACCAAAGTCTCAATTAATTTGGGAGTTTTAAATTAAAAATATATTATTCGCTTCCTATTGAAGTAACTGATAACTAATTCCAGTTAAACTCCATCAAAATGTTAAAATTCACATTACTGACAATTTAACTTAACTATCATTCCATAGCCTATACTATAACTTACAGACATGTAAGTTCCCGCATGAAATATTCCATCACTGACAAGACATTAACAAGATGTAATAACTATCACTGATAAGGTACAAAAAGACATTAACACTGTATGTGTATTGATTTAGAAATATTACAAAGAACAAGAATGATACATGATATGACATAGTAAGGGCTGTTAGAAGATTCACATGGGTTTGTACCACGAGAACTACCACCATAAATACTTCCTTTATTCCGGTGGTAGAGGTTACCAGGTACACAGGAACCAGGTGAAAGGAGCAGTATGAACCCTCCAGTGCAGAGAAGTGCTGAGTGTTACAGCAGAGATGGGCCACATTACTTGCAGTAAAACACTGGCAACAACCAAGCCACAGTCTCCACCATATGATCAGAAATATCTCATCACTCCCACGTGTCACTTACATGACTGGGAGGTTTTATGACAGTACAAAGATCTAGGTCAGTGTTTCTTGGAGGCTCTAGAGACTCTCCCAGCACTCTTCTACAGAAGTGCCATCAGTTTAAGGTCTAAAAATTTAAGATTAGTCAAAAGCAAAGCATTAGAAACTTCCCAACAGAAACATAGCATGTAAACAGGCTGGGGTCTGAAAGGCAACTAGGAGCGAAGCATCCTGTAGCTGACCCTCTCCCTCCTTTTTGAGAGTTTATGCAACAACACTGGTTGGTGAACAGCAAGGATCAAGCTGCCAGCATTTCTGCTGTCCCTTCTGCACTAGCCAATCAACAGGGTCAACAGCTGAAGACACTATCAAAAACACACAAGCTTGAAAGTCAAAAGATGAGGTTACATTAACTCTCCACTGAAACCAGAAGTAGCTTCAGAAAAAAAAAAAAAAGAAAAAAAAAGAGTTATTTATCTTGCTGCAGTTCCAGGAAATGCATTGTTCTGGGGCCTATTCTTTCCATGCACAGCTTGTGCAAAGTCACTCACTCTCGATTAACAGATGCCACAGTCCTCACTTTGAAATCGCAAATTAAAAATATACTCTTCTAACTGTCAGTACAGAATTTCAAAAGCACCAAATTCTGCAGCAACACAAGGGCTGCAGAATACATGAGACCAGCACAGCTTGAAGAACTTGTTAATACAAGTAAATAATTACGCCTTTGTGTGACTGCCTGCATGAACTCCAACATTAACAAGCACTGAGCTGTTACAGATTTTCTTGAGAGGCAATTTTCAATCCCACTTAACACATCTCCAGAAGAGCTAAATCCAGAACTGGATCTTTGATATGCATTTCCAGAGCAGTGGGTGTGAGAACTGGACTTTGTGTGCCTTACCCTACAAATTTCAAAAACATTCTCCAAACACACTCCAGAAGCGGTTGGAAAAACATCACTTGCACAGCTGGGTAATAAATACAGAAGGAGTTCCTAAGAGAGGAGAATCACTCCATTTTCGAACAGAATAATTGGCGCTTTATTACTCTCCTCTCTGGTCAAGAGGCATTTTCAACTGCAAAAGTTCTCTACAGCACAAGTCCTTCATCAGTCGACTACAGTTATCTATGAACTATCATCTGTTTTATCGTCTTAATGACCCAGTAAATTCAAGGCTGGCAGCTGGCCCGGAACCAAATGGATTTACACAATATGTTTACAGGACACTGTTCCTTAGAAAGGACTTCTGAACATACCTCTGTTTTTATGTAGCTGGCCAGCAGCACCTATTTGAACAATTTCTAAAAACAGTCTCCAAAGAGAATGAGAAGTATGGTGTTATTCACCAAGAATAGAAGTTACATGCAATAGTAAACAAAAAAAATACCTGTTTTCATTAAGTTTTGATTCTTTGGAATATGTTACCCAAACTAATTCATAAACACGGAGCCTTAACCACCTTAACTACCCCTGGCTTCTAAATGAGGATGGCAAGTAAGAGGCATAGGATGTAGGAATCCCTCCAACAAACCCCCTTGGGCCAAACAATCACAGAAGCAAGATGGATCCTTAAAGAATCTCTCAAAACACTCTTTGTTACTCCCCTTTAAGTTGCTGCTTTATTTTACAAACATCTGGGACATTTGACACAATTAGCTTCTACTTCTCAAAGTTTGTGTTTTATTAAAGATTTGCAAGAGTGAGTGGAGTAAATACAGTACTATTTGCTAATCTGCAATATAAACCTAAGTCATGGGTAGTTGTCATAGGAAATACACACGAATACTTGCAACAGCCATAACCTAAAAAAAAAAAAAAAAAACAACACAGATTCTACCTGGTGTCAAGTTCTACATTGCAAGGCCTCAGTTTAAGTTTTCTACAATAAAATGAGCAAAAGCAAAGGTTTTCTTCACTCAAATCTTCTGCTAGTAAGTTACACAGTTAGTTAAAACAAGTTTTGCTCTTACTGCTTTGGGCTGTTGAATATTTTTATTTATTCCAATTCCATCTACATACTGCAGACTGCAAATGAAAGCACAAAAATCACAAATTAGAAGTAGTAAACATTGTGTACTTGAAATCCAAAGTATTATGTTCACTAGCATAGTTAGCTATTTCTATCTTTCATGGTTAATATGTCTGGAGTTCAATAAGACACTTAAAATTCTTACATCATCCAAATTGACATATTAACTCCTCATGTTACCACTAGAAACTGAGGAAAGAACCTTTAAATAGTACTACTTTCTATTTAGATATAGTCTACACTTTAGGATTCCAATGACAGGCTTATACCACTGACTGGCAGGAGAGGACACTGAACAGTCATGGCCATAGTCATGTCTGTCACATTCAAAACTGTTCTAAGAACTACAGCGTTCTCTGGGAACTTCACTGATGATGAGCAGCCTGTAGCTACATATGCAGGTGGTGACTCAGGCCATGGTTCAAATGGTTTCAAAGAAACTGTTTCTACCAGCGCCACCCCAGCTGTTTAGAACTTCCATCTTCCAGACTATGACATTAAAAATTCATTTACTGTACCTATTAAGCTCCATCTATTTATTGTCATTTTGAGTGCCACATCAAATTCAGGAAAAAAAGTCAACAGCACTTGATGACAGCAGGAAGGAGAAGGGAAAAAGTTTAATGTATCGGTTACATTCTCTCATCAAATAATTGTAAAAAGGTAGTCGAAAAGGAATAAGGGAAGAAATAATCTCTGGTCCACGAACAGAATTTAAAAAACTGGCCAAGCATCAAGCTCACATGAAAATTAACCACTTCATCAAGACAATCAGGTCAAAACACCAATAGGTTGTCATGAGTAAAGGAAACATTTAATTACTTTCTTTCTACTACTGATATTTGGATCTGCTTCTGCAGAGTTTTTCGTAGACAGGTACTGTACAAAGGTCTTCTACTAGTATCTGACATCTCTTGAAGGCTCTGGTCTTCAGAGCAGCACAGCTTCCTGAAGAGCCATCTGATTCAATTTGAGATTCTACTGATGCACAGCCAAGTAAGCTGTCATTCATCAATTAAGTGATTAGCTTTTTCTGTTCATGTAAAAAAAAAAAATCACAGCAAATTGAATTTCACAGCTTTAAGATAATGTCACTAGTATAATCGTCACAGAACTGTCAAAGAACAGAGAGCAATCTGAACTGAAACTACATAGAATTACTGGTGGTAATGCACAGCTAACCACAACCGTTAGCACCAGGAGTCCTCAGAAACTCCATACAAAGATGCATTCCAGACAAACTTCATATATATGTGCTTTAAATAGCCACTAAAACTAGAATTCATCAAAATTCAGAATACCAGTACAGCACAGTAAGTTTAAAACACCACCAGCAGTATTTTAAAAGGTAAGGGAAAAAAATAATGTACTGTTCTTAGCCCTAAACCTCTAAATTTAATCAGTGGTTTATAAATAGGGAAGTGTAGGTTTAGATTATTTGCAGGCAAGCCAAAACTATTTAAAAAAAATAATTAAGTCTAACCTACTTCTGGCAATCCTTTATATAGCAGAAATGAAGGAACACAAAATAACATTAAACAGCAACAGAAACTAGTGTTGTTGGCTTTCTTAAAGCCACCAACAATCTGTAATTTAAAAAAAAATTTTGAAAAAAAAGTAACAAGACATGTCAACATTAGTCACCAGTATGCCCAAAGCATGTTCAGCACAGCCAAAGAATTAAAATAATATTTTAAAATAGAACAGTATTAACAAATGCAAGAATGGACAAATTAATGATAACAGTAAACAGCTCAAATAAATCACTCCAGGGACTGACTGTTAATTTTAATCTTGTATTATTAATTTTTTTTGTAATTTGGGAGAAAGAAGAGATAGACACCATTATAAGTAGAAACTGTTCTGCTCAAGACAAAACACACAGGTGTCTTCCATCACTGTATTCAAAATAAATACTTGCTACCTTGATCACACTTCAGCTTTTCAAGGAAGCTGTTTCTTCCTGAATTCTGAGTGGAAAATAAAACCCCCAAAGCAAAACACGTTTACAAGCCAGATTTTCAGTAAGCACTTCTGCTAAAAAAAAAAGTAAATAAAATTCAAGCTACTATACATTTGTAATTATAAAAATACATGTGTATATATGTTTTTGATTAATCATATTCCAGCCCACTTCAAGTTTTATGCATTTCTTCCCCTTTTAAGGTAAGCTAGGAGTGAGATTTTAGTCCTTAACCATAAATCCTCCTCAATCACCTCCTTAAAATGTCTCAAAGGCATTTGTGCGCCATCTCAAATTATTTCAAATTTTATATGCAGCATAATTACATCTACATAATCATTCAGCAAATCAAGTCCAATAATACCTACATTTTCTTAGCATGCCGAGCAGGTTACAAAGTCATTTCCTTACTTCAGTGAAGCCACTTTTAAACTTCATCCTTCTTTTAAATATATATCACTTATTTCCACAACGTGGTCCATATTATTTGGAGACCAAAGCAAGTGGTCCACACAACAAAAACACGATAATGCTATTCATAGCACCCACACTTACTCTTCTATCAGTCCAAAGCTTTTGGCTCTTTTCTTTCATTTCCCACCCACCCACCACCCTCACCCTCCACCCCTTCAAGTCTAACCCAATTTTTGGCAATTCTCCATCTATGAAATATGAAGAAATGGAAAATAACATTAATTAATCAGCATTGTCAGCCTTGCCACAAACTCTAGTGGCTATTTAACCATCAACACTCACGATATCAGCTCTCAGCACTACCTCAGTTCTACAAAGCCATGTTGCTATTTCATGTAAATTTGGAGACTTTAGTCACCTACATTAAGCATCAGTTTTCATTTTCAACTGAAGCTGGTTGTAGAGCATTCTCTTCCTTTGTAACAATGTGTTTAGAAACTTCCCATGTAGCTTCTCTGATGAAGTATTTCAATAGATATATTTTTGAAGGATGTGATACGCTTCCCACCATCACACTTTTTAAAAAGAAAAATATGGAAGCCCAAATTGCTTGTTAAATGCTTATCTATATTGGATACACCAGGTAGCCATTAAGGAAGGAAACTGGATTCATTAACTGAATATCCCTCTCATCTTATTTCGTATATGTGCATCCACATATATTGAGATACAATTCCCAGATCTTTTATTTCATATGAAGTTCACCCAATTTGAACAGAAGAAGCAATGAACTTAATTCAAGTAACATCCCATGGTTAACAAGCTACTATACTTCACAATACACTAGTAACAGATCAAAATACATGTTAGTAATCCATAGCCTGGAAAAGAAGCAATGCTGGGGAGGTGAAGAAAACTGGATAAAACACAAAACCAAAACGCTTTTGGTTTATAAACATAGTGTTTCAACACCAACTTTTCTGTTTATGCTCCCCACACTCTGTTACGCTTGTCTTTTGGCATATGCTCCATCTGGCTGTGGAGATGCATCTGCTTCATTATGCTGGAGGCTCCACATGTGCAGATGAGCTCCACGCGCTTACTCAGAGCTACGATCTGACAATCGAGTCTCTGCTAGTGCAACTAGAGAACATGATGGCTCCTATAAGAGCTCTTCATTAAAATTTTGTGAAAAGGCAGAGAAATAGAGTGCCTGTTTGGTATTTTAATGCAAGATGATGCCCCGAATACAGCTTCTGTAAGATTTAACTGGTTCACTTACGCCACTGTAAGTAACAGCAGGTACATTTACCTGCTTTCTGTCTGTCTTCTGTCAAAACTATGACACAACCACTATCACACCAACTAATCACAATCATTACTTCCTATTAGAGTCAGCATTTCCCACGTTGAGAGATTTAACACTGAGACCCAAATCACCTGCTGTAACTTAAACCAAAAAATAATTACAATGATTCCAATACAGCAGCCTTTTCACAAGAATGAGTACGTTTACAGTAATTACATGACATAGTTTAGGATAGGGTTTCTGACACTTTTTAGTTATGACTTTTATTAGAGATTATTGCCTATTTCAAGGACAGCTGTCAGTACTTGGGGCATAACCTAAGCCTCATCCAGCACATTACACTACACTGAAAACAGCATTAAGCTATGTAACACAGAAGAGGCTCATTAACCACCACCTATCTGAAATTCTCATGGGCACAGATGCCAAGTGGTAAAGTAGGTCACATTTTAGACAGGCTCCTAAAAATCAAATCACCTCAGTTTGACGAGGTGATACGATGGAACACACACAACCCACCCACAGCCAAGCGTAGGCTAAGTAAACCCTGTTTTGCTGTATCACTCAAGAAGCATCAAAATGTGGAAGAGAGATAAAAAGGTTGAGCTAAATGGTCAAGAAGAGCCTGTTCTCAGCCCTTCAATCCCCCAAAAAGCAAGGCTGGAAGAGAGGGAACAACTGAAGGATTGCAGCTTTCTGAGGCCCTCTTGAGGGACAGAAGGACCCAATATGGATGTGCTGCCTTGGAGAGAATCTGAAACTCTGTTAACGGCCCCTGCACTAAAGATTGAGTATGAGTATCTGTTCATTTCTCTCTCTTCCTTTGCATCAGAAAAGGATGAACACTCCAAGTCTCAAATTCTTTTATACATTAAAACATTCTGTCTACCATATGGATGCAGAATCCTGAAAAAAACCTGAACTTCTCCCCATTTTACTCTGCAGAAATACTCTACTACTTTCTTGAGGAAAAATAATTATTTGACAAGAAAAACGCATTACAGAAAAAAGTTCATGAACATTAAAGAATCACATGCTCTAACACCTACAGCAAGTCCTTCAAATCACAGAGAGTACTTTAGTGTAACAATCTTCAACTGTGCCATTACAGCTTTGTAAAACTAAACACCTGATCCTAATATTTCAAGGATTCAAATTGCACAATTAAAATGTCGCTTTTTTCCAATATCCCTACATGGTCCACCTAACCTGCGTACGAGCACTAGTTTTCATTCAAGTGAGCATGAAAAAACAAAACAACTTAAACCTTATAGTACAACAGAACAAAAAAAAAAAGTCTCATCTGATGAGAAAAGTACCGTGTTCTCCAAAAGCAAGAAACACCAAAGGATTTTTTTTTTAAGGATAATTTATATTTCTGAAATAATACGAAAGTTATTTTGGAATTTCAAGATAAGATACTATTTTTTTTTCCTTTAAGGAGACATAAAGGAAACATCACATTCACTCACCACCTCTTGAGTAAATGCCTTTTACTAAAAGGTCAGGAGATCAGCAACTGTAAAAGGGATGAAGAAATTCATCTAAAACAACCCCCCCCCAGAAAAATCATACCTGATCCTAATAAGCAAGGAAGTTTTGGTTTTTGGTTTACTTTTGACCTATCTACATTCTGATGTTTGAGCGTTTCAAACAATTCTGTTTTCCCTATTTACTTTTTTCTGCAAAGCTGTAACAGATTCAAACAGCAAAGCAGCTCAAGATCCCAGAGGTTGAGTTCCAGCTCAAAAATGCAACACAAATTATCCTTTAAAACTGTGTACAGCCCATCTGTTACAAGATCTTCTCCCTTAATTTCCCAAGTACCAAATGCCAGGGACTGGACCATCCCCAAACGTACTACTGATAGAAAGTTAAGCTTACATTAGAATGACATTTTATAACTTCCAACTCCAGCTATTCAGAAGTCTATGATTCTGCCAAGATGGCTGAGAAAACATATTGCTTACACCAATTATCAGTTACTAGTTAACAAGGAGCTATAAAAGAAAAAAAAAATATGACAACAAAACCCCATGGTACGAAACAGCTAAAGAAGCCATCAATTTATTGACAGGTTAATTGTTTAGAAAGTGAATGAAAAAAAAGGAGGGGGGGAAAGGAAATTTTAACAGAAGCTAGATAGAAAAATGGGATCACATAAAAGGGATAAAAATGAAGAAAGAGTAGGTACAGGACAGCAACAGAGCATTCACATCTACAATGACACATACAGTGAAAGACATAAGGGCACATACCAAAAAAATTCTAGCATTCATTTAAGATGCCAGTACTCTCCCTCCTACTATGTTTTCACACAAACGTTCCAGCAGCAACAGAATTCACCAAGCTCTGGGCATACAAAAGCAATTCCTATGCCAAAATTGAACAGGAGCCAACTATAAGGGGAAGATGTCTCATCAATTTTACTTAATCATTTACAACATAACCATCTACCCAGTACTGAAAATAAGTAACAGGAGATTTGTTTCTTCTGTTTGCTTCTGAGCTGTGTAGAATTACATTTTCTTCTAGCACAGCAAAGAAAACCCTCCTGTCACGCATATCAGGAATGCAGTGGGTCAAGACTAGTGCCACTGTGAGCCTACATCACAATAAATACCATCTGTCATATTCAAGGAGGCAAGTGAATTACTAAAATGTTAACTGAGATATATACATCAGCTATAACTCCATAAAATGGAATTACTTATTCTAAATTGGTTTAGTATATATTTGTCAGATTGGGTGGATAATTTTTATTTGTTAAAACATTATTTCTATCTAGGCATGATAAAGAGAAGCCATTTTAGGCTGTTCTCTCTCTTTCACAACGTTTCCAAAACGCTAGTGATATAACTTCACCTCTCTCCTGCCACAAGCATCTGCCAACGGTGAAACTGCATAAAGCAGCAAGCTTTTGGCAACCTGCTACTGCTTAAATACAGGAGCCTTACTCTTCCCTATCTCATCTCTTCTCCCACGTTCTTCCCTACCTAATGCTGTAACTGTCACTGCATCTCCTCCAAAGCACATCATATTCTCCACTGAACCAACTAGGCTCTTTGTAAAGCAAAAAAACTAGATTATTTTCCACTGAAAGGGAACGTTTTCCTAAATGAAAGACATTATTTTCTTAGTGGAAAGCAAACCACCTAAAATCAACCACAAATTATGTCTCTTAATTGCCCAAAGAACAACAGCTAATAGACTACAAAGTTACCATTCAGGCAGAGCAAAAGTGAAAAGCAATTAGTTGCAAAAAATGCAACTGTGAAGTATCTCTCTGAAATACTGTTCACATTTTTTTCCTGCAATAGAGAGAGAAGACTTCACTCTACCTTATAGAGAGAGAGAGCTTGTACATATTTCATCCTACTGACCTAACCTTTCCACTCCGAACACAGCCAGAAGCTTACAGAACTTATTTTCTGTGCCAAAAAAGTACACACTCGCCTCTGGTTAAATAACTGTTTACTAAGAAAAAAAAATAAAAACCAAAAACATTTCAAACAGGGCTCATCTGAACAGAATGGGAGATGCACTGCTAAATTATACTATGTTTGAAAAATTCAACTCCCAAATCTCACACTATTATAGTACAGTAAACCTACAGAGGAAAATTAGAAAGAATCTGCAGATGAGTCCTTGGATATCCCTCCAGAAGAGAAACCATACAATGCTCTCGGCTACTGACTGCACTTTCTTATGTTGTTGCCAGGGGTCAAACACTTGACACT
>VXBW01008539.1:1689299-1727940 GCA_013400375.1 Thinocorus orbignyianus | reverse complement strand
GGGGGGGGGGAAGGGGTATCAATTTCCACCTCTGCAACATGCCTGAAGTTCTAGAGCAAGATTTGAAAGAATCAAAGTTATTAATTCATCCGTTTTTACTACGCGTCCTTAAGACATTTATCTACATCAAACAGAGTCACTGCGCGATTAAAGCTGTTCAAACACAATACTTGGCTGTCTCCCAAACTCCAATAATACTTTTCTTGCTATATATAGTCTTCTCAGAGTTTACATTGCTTTAAAGTGATACAGGGAGAAAAACAATCCTGATGTCACAAACAAAATAATGGGTGCTGAGCTGATGTGTCAGCACCAAAACAGTCTCACAGAATTCTGACACTACCTCAACATCAAGTTGGTGCACAGGAAAAGTAAAAAGAAAATCAAATACTAGGAAGAGAACAGAGAACAACCATTAGTATATCACTATGTAAGTCCATGTTTTGCAGGGATCTTGAAAGCCATGGTTTTCTGGGTCCCCTGAATACCAAAAATAACACAACAATATTCAAGAAGGTTTAAGGAAAAGTAGCAATAGTCAAAACTGTGGAATAAATTCTGTATTAAAACAACTAAGTAAGCTTGGGTGCTTCAGCCTGAAAGTTACTTTAAGGGAAAATAAGAAATCATGGCAGGCATCCATAGAATAACAAGCAAGATGGACAGATGAGATAAGGAGTTACTCCTGCCTCTTCCACAGAAGAGCTAAATAACAAGCAGAACCATAACTAAGCATATAATAAAAATTGTTTCTTGAAACAGTAAGTAATAGAACTATAGAAAATCCTAGCCAAAAGATACTGTAACTGCTGTAACTTTATAATGGCTCAAAGGATAACTGAACAAGTTCACTGGTGGAGGCGGGGAAAACAGAAAAAATCCATTAATGGTTACTAAATATACGGAAACCACATCCAGCTCAGGAAATCCCTGAGCTAAGAATAGTCAGAAGCTGGAGGAGGATTATAGAGTAGTGTAACATGTGCATTTCTACCCTACACTTACTTGCTTATGACCGGCATTGGACAAAAGATGGCTGGTGGCATCCTTGGTCTAACCCACTATGAGTATTCTTACCTATCCTCAGTCATTCCTATAATACTTTTCCTTAAACACGGTAGCTTTCAGGTACCCCACCATATATCATAAACTCATAGAATGGTTAGAGTTGGAATTGGAATATTTCAATATCCAATTAAAATCTTATTTCTTATGTCCTGTAGCAATTTTGAAGTTAAAAGAAAACACTACTTCTGCACAAAGTCATCACCTTTGGGTACTTTTCAAATTCACAGGACACCTCTTTATCAAGTGAGAGAAGTCACTCAAGTAGCTTTCCCTACCACACTGCATTTCTGAGTGCTCTTCCCTTTTGACTGACAATTTTTAAAGACTGCCGTAAACAGCTCTTAAAAGGAATATAAATCAACGTTTTGAAATAGAATCATGTTAACAAAGTTAATTATTATAGCCAAACCCACCGTAGATCATCATCATACACCTATGTCAAACTCATCTGTCAAAGATGCTGCAGCAAATACTTTCACTTCATTCTATCTGAATTTCTATCTGAATTTCTCATCCTTTTCTGTCTTCAACTAAGTGTTCCCAGTAGCTATCAGGTCAAGTAAGGTAGCTGTTTCAACACGATCCTCCAGCATACTGGAAGTACAGACTAGAACACCATTTAAACAGGAATAGTAATTTTACAGTGACTTTGACTTATAGTAGTAATTGACATTAGCTAGAAATAAGACTCTTCCCTCAAACAGCAGTAAAATCATTGAGACCTGTTTCTTATTTGTATTGACTGTAAGTCATCTGTAGACATATGAAAACAAACATTGGCTTTAGAAGAGTGAATAAAAGATCAATACATTCAAAATTCCCATTCCTTTTTAGGATTACTGATGAGCTTGTTCATGCAAACTCTTTGTTTCTCACCTGTCTGTTCCGTTCATCCATTATTCTTGTGATCTGTATTTTCTTCCTCCCCATTTTTAGCCTCTTCCTCCTTTTAGTTCACAACCCAGAAATACACTAATCCAAGAAATGTCACTCTTCAGTATTCTAACACATGATACAGTTGTCTTTTATTCTGTCTTCTGCTTGAGAAAATGGTCCTGTTTCTTCTTCTAAGCACCTAAAAAAAAATAAATCAAATTTTTGAAAAAAATTTACAATTTACTACAGAGGAAGTATCATAAACAGTCGTACAGCTATAAAACATGTGCATGCATAAAAATAATTTCAGCAAATAATCAAGTATTTTCTTCAGTAAAATATTATACTGCATCCTTTGCTTCAATTAAATAAACTCCAACTACTTTGCTAGATCCTGCCTATAATTTATGGATTTAAACTGACCAACAATTTCACCCACTTTCAGCTGGGCATCTTAAAAATTTATAGTTGTCAAAGGGGGTGGTGCTCACCACTCTACACTTTTGGCCTTGAGTTATCTAAGGTTTCAAAAATTTACCCACAAGATTTTGGTAAATTCCATTCATTATTTTAGAAAACCTTACAGAGAAACCTCTTTGTGTTTCCTGTAAAATTATCCTTGTGACAACAAAAGAAAGCCGTGACAACACCAAGTTTCGGTTCCTATACTAAATTATGTCTCATTTCATCGGATGGTATTTGAGGGTTCATTGGGAAGCACGAAGGAAAAGAGGGAATATCCTTACTGAAAAAGGATAAGGACCACAGAAAATATTTTCACAACAGAACTATTTCACAGCTGGTAAGACACCAATGAATAATTAAGACATTCACACAGTTAACTCTCTCTACAACAACATACAAGCCACACATTTGCCAATAACCAATTACCAGTCCAGCACCTGCTTCATTTTATTGCACTGTATAGGTACATCTATATATAAAGGCGCATGCAACTTGAGAAACCAGTGTGCCATTATAGTATTTTGATCTAATAGTAACACAGCAAACTGACCTGTGAAACACTGACACTCAACAAACATTAAATGTATTTTCAGTAAAAAAAAAAAGCTAAGCTGTATTCCAAACATACAGCTTGGACTGTAGGATAACATTAATTCAACAAAACTGAAGCACAACTGAAAATAAATAGCTTCTAGAACACCAACTGTACACTAGAAGGCATAAGCATGAAATAGGTACACCATATTCTATTACCACCAAATATTAATTAAAATATGAGTGGTAAAAACATCTAACAGTATTAGCTTATAACCTCCCATACTTTCCAACCCAAAACGTCTTTTGAAATCAAGCCTTGCATATTTTAACATGGGTGTCACAATGCCCCATCCTGGAGGCCATGTGTAGAAAGTGGTGCAACCACATCACCATCAGGCAGTTAATAAGCAGAGACAGCAAGAGGGGATTAGTCACAGGCTACACTTCACAATACATTCCATTTACACTGAAGAAACAACCATGACATTCTGATGCAGCTTGGGAGGAAAATAAAAAAAGAGGTGAAGGAACATCACAAAATGAAGGGATGTCATTTTATATTTACCTGCTGTCAGCAAAGGACTACATTGGTAGAACATCATAAAACACCCAATAGTATTTAGAAATACTATTCCATGGAATGTAAGATCAAGTCACCACTAAGATTAGGTGACGTCCATTGGTCAAAAAGATACGCACCAGATGTTATGTATACATCAAAGTACTCAGAAGTTCACATCAGCATTACATTCCTCTTATTTTCTTCAAGAAAACAAAATTTCTTCCAAGGTATGAATAGCTAGCTAAGGGCAGATGAACCAGGCTCTACACAGCCAATAGCACACAGCAGGTATCTTGTATGGAAAGCAACAGCTGGCACAAATATATACTCTTTTTTTGTTTTGTTAAAAAAAAAAAACCAAAAACAAAAACAAACAAACCAAAAAAAAAAAACACAACAAGAACATCCTCTTAAGTTTCAATTCATAAAACATTCAGTCTTAAGTCATGTGCCCTGCTCTCTTAAAAGTGGAAAATAATAAAAATTAAAATCTCAGCTCGTACTATGGTCAAACATTAAATTTAGTTCTGAAAAAATCTGGTTGCATTCCTTGAACATACCTAATAGAGTCTCTATAAACAGCTGTTAAAATTAGTTTTCTCCATGTGTGGCTTCAGTTTTTCAGATGCACCATACATAATTGAAACAGTTCTCTGAATGCACAATCACCACATTCCCTCCTCTGCTTTTTAAAAGCACTCACAATCAGAACTAGTACATACAAAGAGACACCAGATGTGAGACCTGTCTGGTCCAGCATCTTAAAACCGTGGCTATTAGCAAACATCACCAGGATGGTAAAGGAGGCACATAGGGATAGAATAAGCACATATCACTTAAAAGCAATATTTATAAAGCATTTTCTCCAGATATTGAATTAATTTGAACCAGATAGTTCTGGAGTCATAGATTTAAAACTGTTCATCAAATCTTCCATGAAAATTACTTTTGAATCTGTGTAAATTTTTAGCACCCAGAAGCAAGGAGTTCCACAGCTTAGTCATGCATCAGATCAGAGAGTATACCCTTTAATTTAAACCTGATCTTGCTAAATACGTTGGTATCCACAGGTTTTTAATTATATGAGGCAGTATATGCTCATCTTCACCTTTTACATTAGTCTTTATCATATCTTCCTTCAGTTACCTTTACTCAAAACTAAAGAATCCCACTCAAGTCAGTCACTTCTTACAAAGAAGCGATTTCTCTGGCCACTCATCCTGGCCTCCTCCTCTAAGCTTTCCAGCTGCACACTGTTCTTCCTGAAATAGACTGACACATAGTGTGTACAATATATAGCATGAGATAATTCATAAAATTTTATGAATTATCTACCATAAATTTATACAGAGGTGTAACAATATTTTATGTCGCAGTGTATTAGACATACACCTAGACAAAATTACTCTCTAAATTCTCTGCAACAGATACTCAAAAGCAAGTCTGTGCAATGAATAAAATTAGAAGGTCATGGAAGAACAGGAATATGATGTGATGTTTAAGTCTTTAAAAATTATCTTGCTCTATTAGGCATAAATACATCAAGCCATTTGCCAACTTATGACCTCTGCTTCACCCCCTTTAATCAGGCTACTGCTACCTGAACTCAGGTCTCCTACTTTCTTCAACCTTAAGCGCTTCTCACTTAGCAAATTCCAAATTCCCATTTGTGTGTCTGTCCCCGTTGTGGTCCTGCCAACAACCGCCTCTCCTCCCTCTCCACAGGTTGCTATGGACACCAGAAACCTGGCTTTGAAACGCATTTGCCAAAGGCAACCCAGCTTTGAGATACAGCATCCCTTTTGTTTTGAAGTCATATACAAGATGATTTTCAAAGCTAAGAACTGAAAGGTAAGTTTGACATACGGTTACGGTAAAAAGGATCTTGACACTAACTGCAAAATCAGAGTAAAAGTCCCTTTTCATGCAGGCTCAGAACATCCAAATGGGAAGTTACCACCAATGACAAACACGTATTATAATTCCCAAGGGAGAACTGACTTCTCCTTTTTCTAATCTTCGCTCAGTCAGAGTTGTAGTTTTATTTTCCTTCCTGACTAGCAACAAAACTATGCAACACTGTGTTCACTATATGGCTAAATGAAAAATGTTATTAGCTAAATTTTATTTTGCTAAATTATAGCTGTATTGCAAACATACTGCAGTAAAATTCTTAAGCTAGAAAGTCATTTTATCTAGATCACTGAGAAACGTTTTGCCCAAATAAAAGAAAATCAGCAGATACAGATGAAGATTAAGGCACATTTATTTCTCAAAAAAAAAGAAAAACCAATCTATGAAACTGCTATTAAGTAACCTCGCCAAAGGTAAAGTTCTACTTCCTTAAGTGACAGAATCAAATTACAGCCACTAAAGCTGTTTTACCTTAAAGGCACATAAGAGTAAAATCTTTCCTTTCTTTTATCCTTTTTTAAAACAGAAAAAAAAAAAGAAAAAATAATTTCAGGCATCTGTTAAAATAACAAAAGCTTTAAGCAGCTCTTTTTAAAAAAGCTATTGACAACTCACAATAATAGCGGGAAAAATTATACTTGTAGCTGTCCAAGTAAAAGCCTCTATTATTGTATAAAAGTAAACTTCATTCCAAATTTTCTGGGTTTATTCCCTCCTCCAACACATGTCAAAACACCACACTAGATACTGAAAGACAACAGCACCATATGCAAAAATGTACCCTCACGACTGCCTATCTTCAGCAACTCAGATCAGTTAGTTCGTTATCAAGGCATCTTACGGTTTCATAAATAGCAGGAGTTACACAAACTTAAAAGCAAGGAAACTGCATTTGACCCATTTAAAAGATTCTTTCAAGGGTTCAGTGGAAACAAATTCTATCTGTGCAGAGCTCCACAAGGTCCTGAAGCCTTCTTGCAGAACAGGTTAGGAAAAACTGTGTCAGAACTAGATTCATTCCATCTATTTTCTTTTTACTTCCCTCTGCCTCTCTGTTTTCTCCGAATTTCATTTCACCATCATGGTTACAGGTTACATTTGACAGCGCTCACCTCATCCCAGCTCATTTACTGCAATGCACATGAAGAAATGACTGTCATGACGTCAGATAATTTGCATGATAACTCTTCAAAAGCCACAGCTGCATGAGAACACTGATCTATATCGATGCATCTTACGCTGATAAGACTTAGATAAGGCTTACTAAATAGCAGAATGGCAGATAGTAATTTTGACTAAAACAAGGTTAATGGGTCTTTTCCTAGTGTTAAAAGAGCCTGTGCAGACGCTTTTGTAGATTTGGCCCCTAAACACTGACTGATGAGGACAGACTGCACAAATCATCGCTGAACTGCACATTCACTGGTAATTTTAACTCACGCTTTGCGTGCTTACCAAGGATGTGATCAGAATATAAATATTCCCATATGTATCAAGATGGAGACAAGGCCCATTACCAGACATAGACTGTTTTGCATTAACGAGGCAGATAACATTGAGTATCTCATTTTTCCATAGTACCTGTAAACACGTAAGGCTTCTTCCTCCCTGCCCCACTGCACAAAGTGGAAATAGCTAGAAAAATGTAGTAGTCAAATAACATCTTCAACAAAATAATTAATCAGAAGGTTAAAGGGCTGCATGGACAGAAGTCAAACATGATTTTCAGACTCCATCTCACTGTCCAGAAGCAAGGCAACATTTTCTCTTTCATAACCTCAAAGAGAATGCAAACCCGTATGAAGTAACAACACAACTCCAGACATCTTTTTTTCTAAATCCCAAATTCTACAAAATATATTCACTCTGATTTTGATCTGCACTGGAATATGTTAAGAGCCATGGGATACTATTACTCTGCGCTAGACATTCTACCAGCTCCGCTCCAAAATTCATTGCTACCACTTTGAAGCTGGATTTTAAAATTAAAATGTCAAGCAAAGGGACTCTACCACCTATATGTTTGCACTGAACAGAGATCACTCGCTGGGTCTTTCGCAGTGGTGAGCAAAAACAGTAAGAAAAACATTTCCTACAGCCACATTTCTATAGGCCTGTCATCATATGCTGCTCTAAGTAACATAAAATGCAAGTATAAAACAATAGCAGAGCCTACCCCTTCAAAACAAGGCTACATGTTGTCATTTATCTCACACTTCTTGCTGAACCACAACATTAGGAAATAAACCTTTTTTCCATCCTCAGTTTAGAAGCCATTCTTCTGCATCCAAGTAGAGCCTTACAGTAAATGAGCCTGGCCTCAGAGCTCCAAGGTCCTCAGCTCGCAAGTGATACACAAGCATTGTTAGAAAACAATAAGACAACCCGTAGCCAAAAGAATTGTTTTAAAAAGTGGGACAACGTAAAAAACAGGAAGTCGTACACAATTCTTTATTGATATTCTTTTTTATGCATCATAAAACACTTGTTTCTTTCAGCTGCGAAGAACAACGCACAAATTCGATACTAGACCATTATAGTAAATTTTACTTGTAAGAGTAGGCTTCTGGAGTTTTGCAACTAAACATGGTCCTCGGTTTCCACATGAAAATCAAATCTATTTTTGAGCTTCTAATTTTAAAGTTACAGTCTCTCAAATTAAGTTTTGAAGGCGTATTAGAAAAGATTTCAAAGTACTTTCAAAAAAATATGATCTTACTGAAGAACTGGAATTCCCATGCAGTGTTTAAGTGTACTGTTGCTCAAAATGGCCTTTTCTGCACTCTTTTTCATGCAGTAATTCCTGTTCAAAATGAAGCTGGATAACTGTATTTTCATGCAAACACAACAACAGAAATCTAAGAGGCATGAAAAATGGTAAACTAAGATACAGATGCCTGTTTTTAAAACAAGTTTTATTACTCCCGGAATGCACTTGTTCTTCTTTTAAGGAGTGATTTTCCTGAGCTGATGGACCAAACAGTTTTCAGGAACTGCCAGTATCACCTATGACAGCAGAGGCACTCCTAGGTAACAGGACAAATGTGGCCTTGTCCAAGATCAGGGAATGGATGGAATTCTGTTCTAGTTACTTAAAATTCAACATGTTCACATTTCAGTTAAACTCAGTAGTAACAAGTATTTTTCAGTTACATTGCTATAGATTTTTTTTCTTGGCCTGCTGCTTAAGTCCAAAAAATACTTACCATCCTATTCCGAGCATTTATAAACTCAATAAGCAAAACAGCCATTATGAATGCATCTTTAATAAATATTT
Source organism: Thinocorus orbignyianus (assembly GCA_013400375.1). Taxonomy (NCBI): domain Eukaryota; kingdom Metazoa; phylum Chordata; class Aves; order Ciconiiformes; family Thinocoridae; genus Thinocorus; species Thinocorus orbignyianus. The sequence goes on along the minus strand of VXBW01008539.1, from coordinate 1,719,241 downwards.
TCAAGTGACTTTAAATTATATTTTATTACTGACATCAATAAATTTCACCTTGGTATTTTCCAAAATAATTTATCTTTGCATTCTCAAAAATATATTAAAAAGCAGTTGGAAAATAGGACCTGGAAACTGACGAGCTAACAGTGGAGAAAGAAGACCGCAGGAAGAGAACTGTATGTTCAATACTGGATTAAAAACCAATTTTAGATAGAAACAGAATTTAATATTTTAAGTAATCACAGTAATTCTGCTGCCGGACTTCTACAAACATACTAAGAAAATAACCGCCTGACCGAATAATAGTCTGGAAACCATGTTCTGGAGAGTTCTCAAGAAACTTTTTCCTAGTTTATCATATATTTTGTTGAAAGATGTGACTTTTCTAAAGTAGCCACAAAGAACGATACTTCCAGATGCTGCAAAAAAAACCCAAACCCAGTATTTAAAGGTTATAGCCTGAAACACTAATTTCTTAGTGAATGAACCATAGCTTTTAGAACCACCGTGTGAGTTTGATCACAATTTTATATCTTTTGACCAGATAATAATCCTCCTTCTCCCCCTCACCATTTACAGCTCTTGGAAAATTAATGAACTGGATGCAAAAATCTAAACTTAAGTTTAGATACGATTGCTCCATAATGCATTTGCAGGTATTTGGTTAGTTTAAGACTCATCACATTTTATAACTTTCACAATGACAAGCTCAAAGTACTACTAAAAGCATTTAAACACAGGTTTTAAACCCACAGACCCCTGCAAAACATAAACCACAAAAGGAAGATTTCTCTCCTGAAGTAAAATATACACATAAAATATATTAAACATTTTTCAAGATCAAAAACATCTGCCTCTAGGTTATTATGAATCTATAATGGCTGTATAACTTAACTACTACATGGCCAAGAAAAATGGCACAGAGCCACACGGCTTCTTATCAAAGCTCCTCTCTGCCTCAAAAGAAGGGAGCCACCAGGATGTACCTTACCAAATGCTGATAAGAACATGTCCACTAGAGATGGCTTTAAATTATACATCATTTCACCTGCAATGAATAAACTGCTACAGAAGAGCTCTCCTCTATTACAAAAGACAAAACAAAACCCTGTTCATCGGCAAAGGGAAATCACTAAAACCATGCTTCTATTCTCAGCTGGGAAACAAATTTCTATCCTTTAAAGCTAGCCTAATGATTTAGGAAGAATCAGCCAAAAAGGTATCTTCACAAGCATTGCTAACTAACTAAACAAGCAGCGCCTGAGTGGACAATTCAAAGGTCATTTTATTGTTTTTCTTCATCTTCTAAGATGACAGAATAAAATATGGACACAGGACTGTTTCAGTTTCCAACTAGTATTTTTGCCAATCAGAATGGAGCTTCCGTCTTTGCAACATCTTAACACTTCATCAAACTTCTTCAGGCTGCATCTTTAGATGACACTTAAAACGTGTTACATATTGTTAAGTCAAGTCATGGCTTCAAGAAAAAGTATCATCACTAGGAAATATACTTCCAGAAGCCTTCATATTTCATCAGTTACCGCAGTGACACTCAAGGTTTAATTAATTACTGCTATCTTGGCTCATTACTTTCACCATCTCAATTTAAGTTTATCAATAGATCCAAGAATACGGCTAATCTTATTTCACATAACAACATGCATTTGGCAAAGGTGCAGCTCACTATCTCCAAGTTCTCACAACACTTCTGACCCACGTGTCACATCTATATTTATCTCTACAGAAATCAGGAGAGCAAATCAGAGTATGTACAGCAAGACTGGGACAAGTGGACAGATGTTTTCACACTTACAATAGCTGAATATTGTACTGAAGTTCTACATTGGCTTGGCCAGATTTCTGTGAAATTCCAGACAAGCTGCATCACCTGGGTGTTTTGGTGTTGTTTTGTTTTTTCACGCGGTCACTCAATGTTTTCATAATTTTATAGGTAATCAAATTGAAAGCCTTGCTCTGGTGGTTTTTTTTTTTTTTTTTAAATACAGCCATGCCAGGCTGAGTTCAGTGGGAGCAGCACTTTAAATATAAGAAACAACACGTCAAAGTAACCTTAGAAATTCAGGTTCCTGGCATTTCTATTTGGACAGCCTTATCCATAAGGAGTATCATCCTTCTCTTTGCTTTTAATGAGTGCTTTTTTCAAGGAGGGGCTAATTTTACCATCATTTAGAACCTCAGCAAACAACCTACACATAAAGAACTGAAAATTCATAAAAGAAGAACTATACAAAAATATCCCTCTAGATAAGTTCTGATGTATCAGAACCACAACTCACAGCTAGATTATTTGGTAAAAAAAGTAAATACCTGAAAGAAATTAAACAAGGTGCCAACTGAACTAACTCAAACAGCACCCTGACATAAGATTTAAAATTTGTAGAAATGCAGGCAGGCAGAAAAAATACTGTAGGGCAACATTTTAAGATTTATTACTCTTATCCTTCAGATACTGTCTTTAAAATTGTTTTCAGATTTTGCAGGCTGTACTTCAGTTTCTTTGTAGCAAATGCCAAATAAGCAATTCCCCAGTTAAGCAAAACAGTGTCTGTTCTCAGTATATTAAAAGTGACTGGTGTATAACTGGCACAGTTTCCCAAGGCAAGAGTAGAAACCATAGCAGATTTTTTCCTTAGGAAGTATGTATATAAAAGGCATTTGTTTACCTCTGTTTTTTAGTTTCTTCTACTGGAAAAACAAAGTACATAAATTATGAGGTAATCTTATTTAATACTGGTTCTACCTTAAAAAAAATGTGAAAACTAGAAAACTGTGCTAAGCTTGGCACTTCAGCAAACTGATTTTGTGCTTTGCAGCATGATTTTAAAAATCACTGAAGTTCTAAACACTTACCAGTGACTAAACTTCTAGTAATTCATTCTCAATTTTTACAGAGAGGAAAACTGTCCACTCTGGCTACAAAGTACAAACTGTTGAGGTAATACAAACAACAGCCACAGAACAGCAACTTCAACACATGTTACTGAACAAACATTACAGCAATCAAAAACATTTACAGCTGACTTCAGGAATGTAATGAGATACAAAGCCAGTCATAGCTTTCACATGGCTCTGCTGATACCTTCTCCTACAAAGAGCTTCCTCAAACCAGACTTCAAACTAAAAACACTAGATTTTAATTACGTTCTTAGCAGGGGACAAATGTGAGTAGATGAGAGAATGGAAATACGGAAGGATTATGAACAGGATTCTTTCTTGCACATTGTACCCTTGCAAGACAGTCTTGGTTTCCAAGTTTGGCTTCAGTCAACAGTGGCTTCACGACGCAGAGCACTGTGTGCTCCCATTTTGTATTTGGGAAATATTTTCCTGGTGGTTTGCTCATTCTGAACTTTGTTTCTTCCTGATGCTGTCTATCAACTTTTCTTCATGCTCTGCACAAACTGCAGGCTCCAAGCTTCTCGCCCAACTCCCATTTGTGGGTTTTTTTGTTCTGGGAGAAAGGGCAGGAGGAGAGGTGGATTTTTTAACTGCTATGAAAGGCGGTTTCCACAACCATTTCCCTCCTGAGCATACTCTCTTTCTTACCAAATACTTCCAGGCTTCTAGAGGATTCTACAAAATACAAGCACATACATACACCCCTTTTAAAGGGAATAGGACAGGAAAACAGAAGAAATAAAAGAGATACACACATCAAAGAATCTATAAGCAGCTTTAAATCACTGAACAATTATCCAGAAAGCTTTCTTGATAATTTATTCGATGCCTGATTAAATGACAGCATGCAGTCATATTGTTGAAGTGCAACAATTATAAACCAGACAGACACGACAACATAATGCTTCTAACAGCCTGCATGCCTCAATAAGACATGCAGTAAACCACGGAGACGCCTACATGTTTCTAATAAAGATAAGTGGCAAGACTCTTTTTCTGAGGCTGCCGTAGCCTTTGTTCAAAACTCAGTTTATTCTTTCAAAATTCAGATACATCACCAGTTCAAACTCCTAAATAAAGCTGAAAAAAATAGTAAGTTTTGCTCTGCTGTAGAGAGATTAAAATCAAATTTTGGCGAAATATTCACTTCTCCCCATCCCATCCTTTTAAGTAAATAGTTACTTAATATTTAAGTAAAATAAACCACTGTTCTGTCAGGAGAGGGCTACAGCAGGCTATAGAGTAGGTCCTTTCCAAACATGCACAGACTCTGTTTCCTTATGATCTAAAGCTTTCAGAATGTGAGGCAGATGGGTAGCAAATAATAAAATAACTTATTAGTGAAATGAATCTACTCAGCTACATCCCAGGAGTGATGTATCGGAAAAAGCTTAAACTCAAGTAGAATACAGGCAACACCAATGAACTCTGAAAGATGATGCCAGGCACCCATGGCCCACGCTCCAATTCCCATGAACTCTCTCATTTCAGCAGCCACTTTTGAAAGCAGCCTAGAATCAAATTCCTTACAATCTAAACCATTTTATTGATTCAGGTACTTCATAATCTTCTCTCTCTCCCCTTTCTCCTCCCCTTCATCCAGCTTGTGTTACTGCCCTCCACTTGGATGTCTATATTCTTAGAAGCAATCACAAGCTTAGACCATCCAAATCAAATACGGGGCAGACCACTGAAAACAAATATTAACGACAGTAAGATACGTAGCCCAACAACTAATCACACTGTAGTACACCCAGATTCTACTAAGAAAAGAACTGAGAATGTTATTCAGAATATTTTCTTCTCCTGCATATAAATATTTTCCTTTAGTGGCAGATGATGTCCCAGTAATCATATGTCATTAGCATTAATCTAGCAACTTTGATTCACTTGCAAAAATGTTACCTAAACTACACTGATAACAGTACGCTGAACCTTCAGATAAGAACTGTTCTCTGAATATAAACTGTTCTCTGAAGAGAAATCTACTTCTAAAACAAACTTTGGAATTACTTTTTCCTTAGCAATGGCAATAAATGAGCATACACAGTTAGTTAATATGCAGCAGACCCTCCTGGAAACGAAACTAAGAAACATGGAAAACAAGGAGGTGATCACTGACAGCCAACACAGCTTCACTAAAAGCATCACAGCACTGCTGGATAATGGAAGAGCAATTGACAGCCTCTACCTGGACCTGTGCAAAGCATTTGACACCATTCCACATGACATCCTTGCCTCTAGAGACATGGATTTGATGGATGGGCCACTCGGTGGATAAGGAATTGGCTGGATGGTCGCACTCTAAGAATTGTGGGCAACAGCTCGATGTTGAGAAAGCTGGAAAGGGACTTTCTATCAGGGCATGCAGTGACTGGATGAGGGGTAATGAGTTCAAACTCAAAGAGGAGAGATTTAGATTAGATACTAGAAAGAAATTTTTCACTGTGAGAGTAGTGAGACACTGAAACAGGTTGCCCAGGGAAGTTGTTGATGCCCCATCCCTGGAACTGTTCAAAGCCAGGCTGGATGGGACGTGGAGTAACCTGATCTAGTGGGAGGTGTCCCTGCCGACTGCAGGGGAGTTGGAACTAGATGATCTTTAAGGTCACTTCCAACTCTAACCATTCTATCATTCGATGAATATGGTTTAGTTGAAAAGTGGAAATTCATGATACTACAAGTAACTTCAGTACTTGCTATACCTGCAAGGCAGAGTAAATGATAAAACCTAATTATTTCAATTTTCTTGCAGATTGCTGCAAATAGTTAGGGTCAAATGGCTTAAGTTTTCTAACATGACTGCTTCACAGCAAAGCTACATGATTTAAATGGTGTATAGCAAGATGTATTAAAATATGTTTCAATAGTTTCTGGAATGAAATATTTAATGACTATAAATAAAATAGAGCAGTCTGATCCATATGCTCCCATTATTGTATTCAAAACAGAAATCCTCAAAATTTTGAAAATATGTTAATTTCTCTTCCTGTCAACAAACCCTGACAAACATCTTACAGGAAGAGGACCACTAGAAAGGTCTGAATGAGAAGATACAGCTGACAGAAGTTTAAATGAAGGCCCAGAGATATCTAATCAAAGTCCCAAGCAAGAATCAATTAAGTGATCTATATGTAAATATACAAAACCCTTCTGATTAACTCTTCAGTGATGTACAAGTTTAACAAGAGTAAGGAATATTGAGAAAAGTTGGATCTTAATGTATTTGAAAGGCAGCTGGCCTATTTTCAATTACATTAAGTAACCAGGAATTTGAAGCAGAAGCTCAGACAGGCTCAAATTATTGCAGACTTCCCTTACTGAAAACCTCTTCCTTTTAAACAAGTATATTCATTTAACTTCAACATGAAACATTAGATGCAAATGCAAACTTTTCTAACTGGAAGGCAGACATCTCTTAACTTTACTACTTAGTCAGCCAAGTACTATCTGATGCCGTGACTGCCTAGACCTGACAAGAACCAGCATTGGTGAGGAACCAGACTACAAATACAGCTGGCCATCCAGACCTGCAATTGCACGTTAGAAAAAAACAAACACAAAGAAAACCCACAGACCAAAAGAACAGCCACACACAGCTTACCATCCTGATTTTCAAAAAGGAAAAAACAATTATTCTTGATACCAAAGAAACTGCCAGAAATGCCAAGAAGCAGCCCTAAAATCACTTCAGAAGGTAAGACTGTATGATCAGCCTCAGTCTCTTGCACTATTAGATGGCCAAAGTGACTGCATCCATTATTTAGACCTGCTAGGAAAAGGACACAAAATAGTGTCCGTTTCACACACACTGCTGGATCCCTTCCATCCAAGCTGTCTTGTCTTCTTGTTCATCTTTGACAAAAACCTAGCAAGAGACCCAACAACCATATTTCAGTCATAGAGCGAAGACATAGCAGTCAGGTGTGAAAGACTTGTCCAACGTATTAGTTCTAATTGCTGAGTTCTAATTGCCGTACTTAACACTAACAGCAGTATCTTGTTTTGGCAAAAGCAGTTGCATCCCACTATAATACTTTGATACTGCCTGTAGCCATGGTAGATGACAGTGTGCAATGTGCAAGTCCAAACACCTCAGTCAAGCCTTGAGCTTGAAGAAATGACTGGTTAAAGCCTGTGTTTAATTGTTGCATGTGAAGTCATACTTATTTAGACATAGACTTTTTTTTTTTTTCCACTCTAACAGTATCACTGGTGTACACAAGGAAGAATCTGCAATCTTTTCCATTCTTTTCTGGTATGACAGCATACTTTGTCTTCATGAAAAACACTATATATTTATTTCTCTATTAAAAAACAAAACAAAACACAAACTCAAAACCTCAGACATTAAATGCATTCATGAAAGTGAATTCTATATACAGCTAGAATCAGATTCTAGCCTAATTATTTTACAATATTTCATTTTTTTTTCATTCTAAGTAATCTGTGAACATGATTATAGGGTGCTATACGAACAAAAAAAATCGAACTTGGTGAACTATCATGCAGTTTATACACAACTTTAAAGAACCTGCTTAGAAGCATTCTTGCACCTACAAGAAATCTTTGACTCCTCTTTAAAAAAGTCATTGTTGAGTACTTCAGGTCTTCAGGACATTGAAACCATCTTTCTTTCACATGCTGACTGGAAACCTTGCAGCAGCTGAAGCAATAAATATTGACAGCTAGCTGGCAAACAGCAGAGATACCAGCGCTCCTCGGCTCCAATTTCACCTACATCAGCAAAGACAGAGCCTAGAAGGGAGAGCATAACAAGGGCCTAATATGTTCATCTGCATTACTGCCGCTTTGACCTGCACTGAAAGCCTATTTTCCCCTCAGTAAGACTGGTGTACCTTTGAATATATTCACTCCCAGATACTACCCCAAAATCTCCAATTTTCTATTAAATCTCATGGCAAAATACAGATATATAGTGACAACGCCCTAGCTCTGGCTACAAATCTGGCTACAAGAAACTTCCAGCATCCAGTTCCATTCTTTCATGCTCCTACACAGCTAGCTCAGCTCCTTCTCCCCTAACTGATGCTTTGCATGTTTTGCATGAGGCCACTAAAAAGCCAACTTAAAACTTTTCTGCTGTTTGCTCTATGTCAAAATATAAGATACTCCTGACCGCACATAAGAAATGGAGGAAAGAATTAGTAAAGTGAATTTTAATAAAGAAATTGTACTGGTGACTGACCTCTACTTTTCGTCTCAGATCTCATCTCACATTCTCTACTTTGAGGCAGAATTACAGAAGCTGGAAGGAAATGCATTCAGACTTGTTTAAAGGAAAGAGAATTAAAAATAAAACATAACACAAAGACTACAAAATTCTGTCTTCCCACTGGAAGTAAGGTGTCTTCCCAGCAGTTCACTCTGCAGTTCAGACAAACTGCAGACCAACGGTTGCTTTTTTAGCAGATTTCATCCTGCTGCCAAGCTAAACAGCTTTTTACACCAAGATTTGAAACAAAGACTTCTTAGTATAACCCAAACTGGTGACCACTGTGTCAGACCTAGGACTCAAAACTTCAGCTTATGATTTCATCCGAAGCTAACAGATTTTCACCCCTGCACAGACACACCTATGATTATGGTCTATGTTTAGATTTGTAAGAATTCACCACCATACAGTGTCATCATTTTCTCCAGCAAGCAGCTTCACTGGAAGGAGGGGTGGAGACATCCTCCACACTATAAACATTTCCCTGCTTGCAAAAGGAAGATATGAATCAAAACAAGCTTACCCTGTACTTTTAGCAGGCACTCTAAACTCTTAACATGTTAGGTCAACCAATACTTGTGGAAACTATTCCTTCTAGCTTCGTGCAGATCTTCCTTCCTCTTTGTTTATCATTGAATATATTTAATTTTAAAGGCAGTATCTGATTAACAACATTAGCAAGCCTTCACAGATGGCAGGCACTTCCCTTTGTATACATCACTTACTCAAGAAAATGGAAACCCTTTACTAGTCCTCATCAGAAAAAGTACTAGATAAAATCTTAAGACTACCATAAATGCACAGCTCAGTAACAGATAACCATGCAGGAGGTAGGTCTATTGCAGAGCCGCACAGCATCTAGAAAGCAGTAACGCACTGCATTTTGGTTTAAGCAGAGTAAACTAAGATTTCTGCTCTTATGTTTTATTGCTGCCAGGTCAGTCCATTTGCACTATTTGCAAGATGCCAGTTTGGGCATGGAAAGTACTTAATCTAGTGAATCCTCATACTCAAAAATCTCATTTTATTCAAATGGCTGCCCATGCCTAGTTCTCTCAGTAGGTGGAACTGAAGCCAAAATATTCTTGAACTGGATGGTAATATTCCCTATAGTCTTTCCATTTAGAGGTAAGCTAGCTCTCAAGTCTCACTGTTTTGCTCTTTTTTGGAATGAGTCCAAGTCTGCTTCAGTGAAGATGCTCATCCCATACAGCTGCAGCAAAGGCATTCAAGAGCAGGAAAAGGCCCCAAAAGCAGAAGAAAAAGCATGATGGAGGACAGCAGCAGAAAGAGTTAACAGTAAGTTTATCTGTAGGGAGTTTTATCCCAATTGATGCCATGAAGTATAGAACAAAGGACATGGACACAGCTTCTTAAATTCATGAGATTCCAACAGACATTAAAGAGAAACCGGTTCTCATTCACTTTTAAGGATTTCACCTTAAGGGAAGGTCTTTAAAGGATGCACACAGTATTCTTTGGCCTTCTAAAAGCAAAATCATTCAAGCACAAGACTTGGCTCTTGTTACGGAAATTTATTTAAAAGAGCCACGAGAAAAAGCAAGCTAAACCATGAAACTGAAATTAATAATAATAGTATTGACAAACCCATTACAAACAAGTGACAGCTTTAGCTAGAGATCCAGGTTTTCACCGGTGGTTCTGCAGCATCTTGGATCCAGGCTGCTACAGAAAAACAAAATGGGAACTCTAAGAGGACCTCATTGTTTTCATATGTCATTAATTCAGGAGCTTGGATATATAATTGATATTTTGAAACACTTAAAGAGTATTTCAAACTTCTTTGAGTTTGAAAGCCATAGCTTTCGACATAACCATATTCTACAGGACTAGGAAACACTATGTATGCTAAGATATGTAACTCTGAGCACACAGTATCTTTACGCTTTATGGAGTTTCAGTTCTTCATTATATTTAAGACAATTTAATGCTGCTTTACTACATGTGTTCTTAAAGCACTCAAAAGAAAGCCCACCGGACTTCCTTGTAATTTTTCTGAGATCCAGTATCTACCAAAATTAGATAATTCAAGAGAAAATATCTTCAATCGTTGAAGGAGCTTACTAGTCCACAATGACAGTGCATCTAGAGAAATACCATCAAAAACTAGAATCCAACAACCTACTATCTGAAAGAAAGCACCTACATAGTCTTCCCAACAGGAAGATGATGCACAAGTTAAATCACAGCTGGGGGAGGTGGAACCCTTAATTCCTCTGCTTTTAGCTAAGCCTCACTGGCATGACGTGTGACCACTGGACCTGAAGAAGAAAGGAACTCCCCAAAGCATTCAAAACCCACTTGAATCTTGAAGCTTAAGGAATGCAATCATGCACATCCGAGAAACTAAATCCCTTCGCAATGGGTTTTTAGAAATATGGTGCCCCATATTCACAATTAAAGCTGCACTCCGTTGCTTAGATCCAACCTAGGACATTTTTATTAATCTAGGCCAACAGCTGCAGTGCAAGAAGTACCCTGCTACCACCTGCTAAATACTACGGTGTAACAAACAGGAGATGATGAGCTAACCATCTCGCTCTTACTGCTTAGCACAACACATCAGAAAAGCCTTCAACAATAAACTAACACCACACTTTGAGCAACAAGCCAGCAGAGAAAGTGGCATTAAACTTTATTAGGACTTTACATGAGATTATATTCCATTAAAGAGATCATCCTCCTTCTAGTATCGTCTTGGTAGAGGACTTACATATGTCACTCTTCCCTGCCTACTGTCTCCCAAATGGTGACCTGTTGTATCTGCAGAAGGCATAACTGACACATTAGCTTACAATCACAGATGATACCAAGAAATTCTAAGAACATCACAGCATTGCCAAAATTTGCAGTTGTAACTTTTCTTAAAGACTAAGTACCTGAGGATCAGATGGCTATTTCCAGATTTCATTTAAAAAATTAATCTTTAGCCATCATGGCAGCAGAAGACCGAAATATAAGAGCCTAAAAAACCTAAACAAAATACTGTAAAGATTACAGTGGATAAAAAAAAAATCCACCTACTCCTATTTCTCGGTCCTCTCTTTCACTGATATACAGACACAATGCTGCAGTATCAAATCTCAGTTACGAACTGAGTCTCTTCCAACTGTGATAACATTAAATTAACAGAACTCTGAAAACATGCAGAGAAATAACAACTTTGGAGTTTCACTGTTTTGTTCACTTCATAAGATCACACGATTACTAGACACATGCACACTAAATATACTACATGCTATCACGGCAGCAGGTCAGTTCTGTACAAGCTGCTCGTATTAAATTTCTCCAATAAGTGACACTAGAGTTCAGCTCCGCTACAGCAGATATAGGAAGAGGCTTCACATTCCAAACAACCATCTGAAGGGAAAAACTATGCCAACAGAGTACCATCAGAGCATGCCAGTGCTACTTTAACCCATTTACTATTTTAAAACAGACATGTAAGCCTTGCATCTAAGTTATCTATATTATGAATTTTTAAGATTTGAAACTCCAAAGATCATTGGTTTGTCTTACTCTCTTGCTGTGAAGATTTAAGGAAAAGGTCACAAGATTATAGTCTATAATATGCAATGTGTAAGTGATGAAATTCAAAACAGTACATGACATGAACTGGATAGGATCTTCAACTACAGTTGAAATGTTCTACTCATTTATTAAACCAGCTGCATACACAGAAACTATCGGAATACATCTTAAATAAGTTATCATTTCATACTGTTCTAACAATTTCATAGTAGATGTTCTTTATAAAGTATATTGATATATAAAAAACCCACACATTGTTTCCATGTATATTCACATATAAAGAAATACACACACTGGTATATAAAAACTACAAACAAATCTGAGTGGTCAAAATGAACAGAGCACACACTGGAAATACTGTATCAACTTCTGTCACAATACTTTCCTACATCATACTACAGAAGAGGATACCACCACAGGGACCACCAGCCTAATCGCAAAAGGAAGGCAATCTCTTCTAAAAGCTGCCTACAGAGAAACACAGGGGGGCATTCCAGATACCGTGTTTCATGGCTTCAAGCTGCTGCCTCCAAAAGTGCTAAAATACAAGGGGAATAGTCTTGATCACAGAGGTCAAGAGAGATTAGAAAAGTATCTGTATTCTGTTGGATGAAGAACACACATTAATCCTTTTCTTTTCATAAGCCTAACTCAAATTCAAATACTTATCAGTAAGAATGTAATCACAGCAAGGTTCAGCTCCAAAGCCAGAAGCATGGGGAATCATACAGACCTCTGGTAAATATTTAACCAGCTACTCCTCACAAAAATCTCAAACAGTTGCTACTCTAGCGAAACCATATCCACAGTGGCTACTATAAAGCCATCTCATATACCTACTTAAGCTGCAACTGGATGTTTGCTGCATACTATAAGCATATCCTAACACTGTTCCTCTTAAGCAGAAACTTCACAAGATTGCTCATAAAGTACTGGTCCTCCCCTTCTACTTCATGAGGGATATTTGGAAGCCAGACAGAACTACCAACAGGTAACGGAGTTATCCACAATAAAGATAAGCTGTAGTCATATTAAGAGAACAAAGAGAGGTAAAGGTACAAATATGCTTTAATAAATGGCTGGATTTTGAGTAGATTATACTTCTAACTAGCTTATTATTCAGAGTAATGCCTTAATTAGTTTGCAGAGAACACCTGTATTTATCTAATACGCTGACAGAAAGATAGAGAATACCACATATTTACAGATAAAAAGCATTATAACACTTGCAATTTTAGTCATGCAAAAGTTAAGCACCAAACTGTCTGAAGACCTGATGGTCCTGATGTACTGACCGCATTTCATTTTGACATTAGAACTTCTGCACTAAGGCACCATGTTGGAGGCATCAAATCATCTCTAATGTAGGAGAGATGTTTTTAATGAACCAGGAAAAAAATTACATTAGTTACATACAGAATACGTATTCATATAGAGTCACACATAAGCACATGATTGAGAGTCGTATTAACTAAATGCTAACACACAGCATTGCTCTGCCTGATAGCTTTAACATCAAATCTGGGCCATCTTGGCACTTACAGGTTTTTATGCAGTTGCTGGAAAGAATTCCCCACCCCCAACCCATGGGAGAACAGAAGCTGTCACTGCAAAGAAAAAAACCAACAAACCACCTCCTCAAGAACCATGCTCCACCTCTGCCTAACTGTCAAAACATGAGCCTAGCTGATTGTAATGTTCCAATTGTTTACTGCTGCTAAACTTTGCATTTGACTTGGTACTGCTCCATTATTTAAGCCATCACTTCCTCATCTGCATCAGGCTTAAACCATCTTGATGACTTCAGAGTTACACACCTTTCTGAGCTGCTATTAGCAAAGTCACAGCATGGAAGAATACCACAAAAAAAATAAAATAAAAAAATACCAACACATTAGAAGTATACAACAGTTACACATGTTTAGAGCAGTCTTATCACTGGATTCCTTTCACAATAAAAAACCACAGAACTACAAACAAGAGCTACACTGATTAAAAGAAACAGAGAGTAATGAAGTAACTGAACCAGTAAGCTTCAACATGAAAAAAACCTATTAAATAAGATCAACAAATACAACTTTTCTACAAAACCCAAGTTTTCCATCCTTCTAATTACCATATCTGACAGCACCACTACAACTATAGCTTCCAAATTTCACCGATACAGTAAAAGCTAAAAAAAACCCAAAATTTTACTGCAAGCACATAATATAAGGGTCATACTGATAAAATTTACAGTCTTACAGATCACATGAAACATATTTTGACTGAGAACAATAAATGCTTAATATTATATGAACCATTTTTAAAAATGCTGAGCTTGGTGGAAGACTTGGAAATAAATCATCTGCAACTGTTTGATGCGTTACAGGCTACTCCCGTTTCAGTAGCAAATAAAAACCCAGCAACAACAGAAATCAAAACCTACCTAACATGATTATCAATAAAAGCACAGCTTGCATAATGGAAAGCTACGCAGATGGTCTGTTTTTAAGATCAGACAGTAACTGTTAATATTTCTCCAAAAGTGTTGGTACATAACTGGTCAGTTTTGGAGCACGTACTGTTCAAGACTCCAGGTGGAAAAACAGAACAAGAAACTCTTCATGTGACATACCTAGTTGACTGATCTGAAATTTCAGTCACAAGAGCATTAGAAAACAAATCAAAAACGAAAAGGAAGATATTAAGATAAGTAAAAACGAGATACTTACTGAGAGTAGAATTCACAAGACTTTCTCTTTCTTCCACGGGAGAAAAACACTAGCACTTTAACAGATAAATCTAACAGAAAACTCATCATCCACCCACTGAGAAGTGAAATGAATGAAAGCTCCAAAAAATAGCAGAGAAAGACAGAAGGAGGGGGGGCGAGAAATACTTCTGGTTTACTTGCAACATTCTCTCTCAAAAAAAAAGAAAGTAAAGAATAAACAGCTCAAGCCTGACATATTCACTCTTCAAGAACTTAACACCAAAAATCATATGCAACAACTTCAATTGTTTACATCCCTTCGTTTTAGCCAAATCATATGGCACGCAACACCTCCTCTTCAAAATACTGTTCTGCCCTGTCATACTGACAAAGAACAGGACAAGAGACTGTTAAACTGCACCTAGGCATGGAGACGAGGATTAAGGTATTTGCACGAAGGTCAGAAAGCAATCAACTAACTTTGAAGACAAGATACCAATCTTAAATTTCCTCAATAGGAAAACACGCAAAAGGCGGCAAGATTTGACAAAAAAAATCTGCTGCTAAAGCAATGGATTAGCAGACAAGCTTTGAGGCATAAAAGTCCTCCAGATCACAATTTTATTTAGCCTATAGGTATCAAATGGAGAACTGAAAACAAATGCAAAAATGCATCACTCACTAGAAAATTATTTCTATTTTTTGAATCTTCCAAATTTGTAAATAGCAAGAGCTGATGGAAGTTTTATTTGGCAGAATCAAGTCCTTAGTTAAAGTTAAGGCTTCTCAGGCATCCATTTGGCAAGGCTAAATCACAACGGAGTAGAAACTACCACCACCATCATCCAACCATTACCAACACCACAAGTTCTCTGTACTGGACAGTTCAGAAGCCCACCACACAGATCAAAATGAAACAAAATTTTTTACCTCCCTAATTTTCCAGATTTGATAAAGGCCACCTGAGCCAAAAACTTTCTTCTTAGAACAGAGACATCAATCTAGATCACAGACAAAGTCTAGAACACAAGTTTTCCTGAAGGTCACAAACTTCATTGTAATCTGATCATCTAAACAAAAAATAT
Source organism: Thinocorus orbignyianus (assembly GCA_013400375.1). Classification (NCBI taxonomy): domain Eukaryota; kingdom Metazoa; phylum Chordata; class Aves; order Ciconiiformes; family Thinocoridae; genus Thinocorus; species Thinocorus orbignyianus. The sequence continues at coordinate 1,703,757 of VXBW01008539.1, read as the reverse complement.
GATTTTTTTTTTAGGATAACTCAATTAAGCATGTCACACAGTAACTATGAAGAATTTCAAGCATACTTTTGAAGGCATTTCATGCAGCAAAACTTGCTAAATCAAACAATCTTAATGTTCTTACAACACATAAAAAATGACCAAACCACATTTAATAAAGAAACAAACGGAAAAAGAATAAAAGGTGGCAGGTGCCGACTGTCACTTGCTTTACTGGAACATATCAAATGGTTTCAGCACACTTCTGCTAAAGATAAAAAGTTGAAACAGGAATTCACAGCTACAAACCACACGAGACCGCATGATAAGACATGCCCACCTCAAAAATGCAGGTGCGTTGCCATCCACATCTCACTAGTGAATAGTCATAACTGAACACATTAACTTAATTTCTCAAAGACTTAATAGATGACAACTATGACTCTTAAGATGCATTCTCCATTAAGAAATTGGTTTGTCCCATTTACATACTACAATTAAAGAATATTTTCCCAGGGACAGGCTGAGGGGCAATGGGCACAAGCTGGAACACAGGAAGTTCCATTCAAACACGAAGAAAAAAAAAAATTCTTTCTGGTGAGGGTGACAGAGCCCTGGCAGAGGCTGCCCAGGGAGGGTGTGGAGTCCCCTTCCCTGGAGACCTTCAAGACCCACTGGGATGCCGTCCTGAGTCATGTGCTCTGGGCAATCCTGCTTTAGCAAGGGAGTTGGACTAGATGATCTCTGGAGGTCCCTTCCAACTCTGACAATTCTGTGATTCCATGACTCCATGGATTTTCAAGTGGCAGGGGTGGAAAAAATAAATGCTTTCTCCATGCAGGCATCCTAACATGCCATTGATTTCCACAGCTACATTAAACTAGCTTAAAGGTAGCCTGCATACATCTATCTACACATGTATCACAATATAGCTTTGCCTTTGATTGAAGAGAGGGTCTGAGGAATTCTAGCTAAACTAGACTAAAAGGCCGTTTTCCTGAATTTGGTCTCTGATCTGGAACACAGATCTAATTAGAAATATTTTTCCAATCATACCTTGTTCAGTATGCTACCTCAGCAAGTTTTTCAGATAGAAGCATTAAGATTATCTGAAGAAGTTGCTCTATGGGAAATACAGGTAAAGGTCTGTAAGCCTGTAACATACCCAAGCATAATGCACAGACCTACTGGCTGCACTGGTCTACAGTCTGGGAAAAAGACACTCTGGTTTTAGGAGATTTCTTACATTAATTGTCTGAGACTAGTAAAGCAGCACTTTAATGCAGAAACACCTTTCCCTGACAAACTATTAATAAGATACAGACGTTATATTCCCTCATTATCCAAATGACTCTGAGCATCTCTAGATCCACTGCATCTTCCTGTGAGCAAAGTCCAAACCCTGGGCAGGAAGAGGGCTAAAGCCTCCTGTGACAGGTACAGCAGCCAGAGCAGCAAGAAGAGCTGGCCAGGGGCTGACTGGGCAACTAATAAATGCCTTTCTCCCCCACTAAATTGCAGCCAGAGATCCCTTCACCTGAATCCTGGTATTCCAGAAGAGCATCTCAACCCACTGGTGCATTCCAGAAATTAAAAGTGGCAACAGAAGTGCAGATCCAGAGCTACATTCGTTAGATTGAACAGTGAGATTTCAATATTTACCGTAGCTCTCAAACAGAAATGTACAGTTTCACAATGAACGATGGCAGATGTGTTCTCTAAACAATGATAATCCAATTAGGTATCACTCATTTAGACAGATACACTACTTCAATTCTGCTCATATTGTCTCCTATTGCTAAAATAAAAGTTAAATAACTTAATCTAGTATGAGAATACAGCAGAGGAGTAAGAGACAAAGACTTGGATTACAGAGCTTACGTGAATGCCAAAAAAGACGACAACAGTTCCCTACACACTCAGGAGCCATCAGAACTCTTTAGCATTTTTTGCCAAACATGGTTTTATGGTTTTTTTTTAAACAGTGTTTTAGAAAGTTTCACTAAGGCAACTTGTGTATTGACTATAATACAGCCAACACGCTGTATTATAAAGAAGACAATAGCAAGATCTGACTAATGTGTATTAAAGAAAACAAATTTACTACCATGGGAACCCTGTTAGAATTCACTAGTACTGCAAGTACTCTACAGGAAGCTTTTCTGTGCTAAACTTCCTCTTCCAATAATCTCTCTACTAATACTTCTAAGACATAAACATTAATAGTGTAACGGGGAACAAGCACACAGGCAATGTCATCAGCTTACAGCTTCTTCATCTAAATAGGTCTAACAGACACAAGGAAACCTGCTAGAAAGATTACCAGAGTAAGATCTCCAATACTTACGCCATTCCTACAGCCAAGGATTTAGCTGGAACATTGAAACTAATTCACTGAAAACTCATTGTAAGCACAGCTAATGAAGGTGGGGGACAAAAAAAAGGGGGGGAGGGGGAATTTACACAAAAGAGCATTAGAAGAAATGTACCAAATTCAACTGCCAGTTGACTTCATCTAATCCGGTCTCAAAGCTGCACCAGAATAATTATTACCACAAACTGACCCATACTAAAACTGTGCCTATACCAAGCTTTTACGATGCATAATTCTGAAAAAAAGAAAAGCAAGTTCCACGTCACAATCTTCAGTTATATTTCAACTCTATCTGTATACGTAAGAGGACAAGCAATACCAGTAAAATTAAACTAGAGTTAGTTTAAATATTAAACTACACATAGGACTCGTCAAGTTACTGCCATTTACAGGAAACGCTCAAGAAATCTTGCAAGATGTACAGTTAAAACTACTTGTCTCGCTTCCTGCGTGAAGGTAGTATATGAAACCCACCTGCAAGTAGAATTCAATTATTATCAGGTGAATTTATTTTTAACTACATCTTACAAAGTCCGTATCAGTCTTCCAGTGATAGTCTACAAACTCAAACACTACAAATAAAAGCATTTATTACATATTTTGGGGGTTTTTTGCAGGGTTTTAGAGATCAAAAAAAAAGACCTAAAAATGTCAATATAAAAGTGTCATTAGGCTTCTGAATGAGGTCTATCAGTTATCAACCCAAAGATAGAACAAACTTTCCCTTAAACAGCATTTTACACATTGAAATAATACTACTACATTTTCTGTTTAAAGGCAGGAACGGACAGTATTTGTATGCATAGCATCAGCTACTGAGGATCTGAACATTTCACCAAATGGCTAGTTGGATCACACTACATGCTGAAATCCATTTTTAATTAAAAAAAAAAAAAAGAAAAGAACAGAAAAAAAAAAGCATGGTAATTTGGCATATAACTTTGGGGGGTTTTAATGAACTTCAGAAAAAAAGTCCTATTCTATAGTAATCCAAACAAAAAGATGTCTTCCAGAAAACATGGAACAAATCACACCACAAGCAGCATCCTGAATGTATTGTATATCAAGTTTCTTCTCCTGCATAGTAACAAGAAACAAGAAGTATTCTAATCCCTTGAATATTGTGGCAACCACAGTAATAACTGCAGCACAAGATCTTCCAAAAATATGCCTTTTAAAATATGGAGCTTACCCTCCAGAATACACCTACAGCAATCTTTTTATTAATATATGCAATTCTTTCCTTGCCCAAATTTGTGTTTGCGTCTAAGGAGATGGAAATGGGAGAGACAGCAAGATGACTATAGAAAGTAGTCAAACCCAGATACAGAATCTGAAGTATGTAGATACATTAATGGTAGGACTCTTCAAAGTTTAAAGGTCTGAGAGCAGAACTACCCCTAAATTTAAAACAAGGAGTTTGAGGTAAGATGAGAGAGGCTCACTCTCTCTCAAGTGTTAAAGTTGATAAACTCAGCCAGCCACACTGAAGCTCCAAGTACAAAAATCAACCTACGCAAAGGAACTCCCGTGGAACTGAATTCTGGATCTTCATTCCACTTTACTTATGTCTTGGTTGAAACAAGACAAAAAATGCTTTCTAGTTAATCAGCTGTTGTCAGAATCCTGAAGGAAAATAACTGTAAATCCTAACATGGGCAGGCTGAAGCATTCATGCTCAAGATCCAGTTATATCTTTGAGAAATTCTCACCTACTCCTTCCTTCCTCCCCTGTGGCCCAAACACTGACGCATCTCTGTGGGTGCACTACATGAAACCCAGTGATTGTTGGGCTTGCTGTCCCTTTACTGTTCCAGTACTGCTAACATATCAGACTATTTTAAGATAAGCTAATTATGCCAGTGAAGCATCTTATAAGCCATTAAGATTAAGCAGAAGAGACCATGAAGAATTAAAAGCAGTGAAGTACAGATAAGACAGAAGCAAGAATTGTGATCTCAGCTATTCAAGATAAGAAGCCAGGAGGATACCTCGTCAGATTGCAACTCCAAATTTTAGTCCGTACTTACTTTCTCCTGCTTCTAACAGTTGTCACAAGCACAAAAGAAGCTTCACATGAAGGGCTGCTTCTCCCTACACCTTGAGAAAATTAGTCATTCATGTCTTAGAAGAAAAACACACCAAGATCTTTGAGGCTTGCTTGTAGGCATTATCTACATGTACTCAGGACAGACAGCTACAGAAACAAACACAGATGCTTTAAAAGAAATAGATCTGAGGAAAAATCGTCAGACTGAGTTTGTTGCACAGAAAGTTTCAAAAAGTTTATCAGATCATGTTCTCATTAACATTTCATTAAAGGAATGCACATTGGAAAAGCAGGTTGAAACCTCTTTTGAGAGCTAGTCAATTAGCATCTTCAGCAATATTGCAGCAGGTTTTATTGCTGAACAATTCAACCCTAAAATATCACATCTGAAAAAAAAAAACCAGGACCTAGAAAATCCTCAATAAAACATGGGTGGTGGGTGGGGTATTAAAGACATTTCTTAATATCTCTTAAGAACAAAAGAAAATATTCCCTCCACTCTTCTGTTCCACGGGGTGGGGTGGGATGGAGGGGAGATTAGATTAAAGGTGTTAAAAATTTAAACGGTTTCTAGACAAACAGGTCTTTTGACTTTCTTTGATGCAAATAAGCTCCTGCTCCCCCACCTCCAGAAGATATGCATAAAAGTAAACTACTGTCCAAAACTATATACAATTATTGTCCAAACTCTGAAAAGTGCAGAGGATAGGAAGTTGCAACCACAACCCACTAAGCTTCTACTCTAGATTGCAAGAATTAAATCCTGAGTACAAATGCTGCAGATTCAATTCCCTGCACAACATCTCCAAACCATTACAGAATCCTGCAAACAGCATCCTGACCGAACTCTCTGAGTAGGAAGAAATCACAAATGTTCTACACAATTACCTTGCCAGATATATATATATACTTACAAACAGGTATCATCAAAATAAAGACCTATACAAGATTTATCTTTATTCTGCTGAATGAACAAATCACAGCATCATCTGACACTTAGATCAAATCAAATGTATTCAAAGCAAAACAAATTAAGAATCTGAACACAGTTTTAAGTCATGCTACCTTTAAGAGTTTATTTCCAAAACATTAAATAAAAACACTTGAAAAAATAGCACTTTACTGATACAAGATTAGAGCATTATCAATGATGGCACTAAAATTTTGAAGATGGAACTGTACTACCCACAGCTTTCTAAACCTGCTTTTCTAATATAACGAGGTTTACATGATCACAGTCTATTCTCCCTCATTCTGACTCAATTGGCCAGTTTGAATCAAGTGCAACAGTAAAGCCATCAATTCTTTTTAAGACTTTACAAAGCACTGCAGAATTTTTGACCTGGCAGTTGCACACAGTCCCCAAGCAAAGCACCTGAGGTGAGCGACCAGGGAGGCAGCAGGTCTCCCTGTCAGATTACCCAGCAGTCAGCAGGCCCCTAGACACAGACTAGCCACAGCTAGCAGGGTACTTCAGGTAATTACAGAAGGGGAAGAAATAGACTGCACAGAGGGGAGACTCTGGATGATCAGGGAATAACAGAGGACTCAACATATAAAGGAAATGGAAGTTCTGTAAGTTTAATTACTTGTAAAACTATTACTTTACTGTTCAGACTATTTTTTAAATTTATCTCCACCGCTTCTCCAAGTCATATTTTAATACCATAGATTAAAAGGGCTATAGTACACAGAATAAAGATTTTCATACACATATTGTCCTTTGTTCTTTCCTCTTCCCTATACCTCACTTCATTTGCTCCTGAGCAACCCCGCCATAAAGCTGGAATCCTTTTATCTCATGCAATCACACTGGTTATGCCTGCCTAGAGCCAGTATTAACAGGACAGCCTACAGATCCTTTAATGACTTCCTTCTCCTCTTAGACAAAAATCAGAAGGTAAAAAGAACAAAAATGGTAGCAAAATCCAGTAGCATCCATTAGTAACATCAAGCTGGCGGCAGCCTAGGCTCGTTCTAAAGTATTTCTTCAGTCTTGTAGGAAAACTTGGTGGTTTTGCTCATTCAGAAGCTCAGCCAGGACCCCAACTACTGCAGAAGCCTGCCTGGATCACCAGAGGGTGCTGCAGGGGCTCATAACATGACTACAGATTTGGGCTTGGATCATAACCTTCTAAAATGGAACAACTCCTTTTTGCAGGTTTTTTTTTTTAATTATTATTATCATTATTATTATTTTTCAGTAAAAAAGTTTTTTACTTGGGTCTCTTCCTAGTCATAACACTGCAATCCCCTCTCCAGTCATCTCTTCTGAAATTAATGACTCTACTATTTTCTGGTAAGACTGGTACAAGTTTTATATAAGCACCTTGTGCTAACACGCTATTCAGTGTAAACACATGTGTACTTGACAAAAAAAGGGATTTCTTGACTAATTCAGCAGCATCTTTAACTATAGAAGCAAGCATGTCATCATTGTGCTTAACTTGACAGTACAGGAGTCAATCTCCTCAGCAATAAAATATGAGGAATCCACAAACAGAGCAAGAAACACTGCAACCCACTGAGCTAGAGAAGTCTCATATATAGGGCATGCTAAAACTATCTGCAGAAGATTTACTGAAAAGCAGTGAGTGGGATAACCATGGGCTACTGGGTTACGTTTTATCTTACTGGGAATCCAGGCCTCCTATGGAAGTAAGCCTGTAAAAAAAAAAAATTAATAAATAAATTCAACTAGGAGTCACCAGTAGCATCCTTCAGAGTACCAAAAGTGTTGAAAATTTCAACTACTATTACTATCCCATAACCCTACTACATCTCCTGAACAAATCATTAGGCTTTTAAAGTACTTCCCTCCTATTTTGCAGGAAACTTCTAAATGATTCCAGCATTCAGGCCCATTAATCACTTATGCTTTAAAATCCAGAACTTTCAATCATTTCAACACCACATTTTACAACTCCTTGGAGCTATTGAATTAACAGTGATAAATAGAAAAATTGTCCAATAGCTTTTTTTTTAAAAAGGGGGAAAAAATCACTTGACAATTAATTATCTTAAGATAACTCCTGTTGTTCCTCCCACACGCACACCAGCACCTTCACATTTCAACTTATATTATACCCATGACAAAGTCCCCCCCATGACAGGGGACTTCCTGAATTTCCCTGTGTCCTTTACTGAGAGCAAGTATTCTATATTTCTACCTGAATCTGTAATACAGGTTTGGCAAAAGAAAATATTTTTTAAACTTCAATTAATTCAATCTGTAAGTTTTCCTGTTACTTTTCTGATGGCCATTCAGGATAGGAATTTTCATATTTGCGACAAAGGAAACAACAAGCACCTACTGAAAACTGAAAATTATTCTTTTATATTCAACAATGTTACTACATGCTCAATATACTCCTCGAGAATTGTGAACCCTCATTCCTTGAGGGTGCCAGAGCCCTGGAACAGGCTGCCCAGGGAGGGTGTGGAGTCCCCTTCTCTGGAGATCTTCAAGACCCACCTGGATGCAGTCCTGAGTAACATGCTCTGGGCAAACCTACTTTGGCAGGGGAGTTGGACCAGATGATCTCTGGAGGTCCCTTCCAACTCTGACAATTCTGTGATTCTGTGAATTTTTAGAGTATTTGTGCTAATAACCACAACTTCTGCAAATATACCCATATTCTCTATCTCCAATATCCAGTTAATACTTGCCTCTACCTACTGATCACATCTCTCTACAGCAGGATGGTCTCCTTCCCCTGAAGAAATGCTTCTAATTTAGCGCTTCCTAATGGAAACCCATCAATACTTTTACTGCTGGCACTTTTTTCATAGTTGAGGCCAACATCTCTCAAAGCAAAGATATTCATATATGTTTCCTTGACAAGAATTAAAGGTACTAACACTTAGAATGCTATAAACAAAGATAAGGAGAACAACAAGATGACAAAACAATAAAAAGCAACAAAACACACAAACCACAAAAATCCTAATGCTCCAAAAGAAACACGGGAGGATATTAAGGAAGTTTCTCAGGGGAAATCCTTCTTCTGCACTTGAAGGTTTCAAATCCCAAAAGCCAACTAGCCCAACTAATACGTATATTATCAAATCCAGGCTAACACACATAGTTTGACAGCCTATAGAGTCAAAAATTTCAGCAAAAAGCACTTTTCACTTGATGTGCACAGAAAGTGAACAGTGTCTTTCTTGCCACACCTTTTACTTCGCCCTTTTTTACCCTGAAACCAATAGGCTTTTGAGCATAAACTTAAGATATCTGAATTGCAAGTAAAACCTCCTATCATTACACAATAATTTTAACTGCTTCAAGGAAAAATAAAAGTATTTAGTTACTGAGAAATTTAATTTATTACCCTCATGGCATGACAACATAATACAAGCACAGAGATGATGGAACATCCCATTTTATCTAATATTCTCAAAAGACTCAGTGCTTTGAAAGCTCACACTGAAAAAACCAATGTTTTAAATTGTTATATACAGCAACTTAACAAACTTAGTAGCAGTCATTCTTGTCAGCTTACAGTTTTTAAAACAGGATGCATGCAGTCATATCAGGAAGACGGCAGTCGCTGTGAAAGAATGATACCAAAAACAAGATGTCCTTAACGTTGATAACCTCACACAATGTTTCTGAGTTACACTTTATAAGTTTTCCACAGCAGTAAGACAGTCAATTAAACACAACTCAAAATATCTGGGGAATATCTTAAAAACACTGTCATGAGGTTAAAAAAAAAAAAAAAGCCAAAACCAAAAACCTGTTACAACTTCTTTCTCAGCCTCCTGGACTCAAGTATTGCAGATTGTGTGCGATACAGGGCAGGGAGGGAAGTCACCTTCTCTTAACACCCTGGCACAGTTTCTGTACTGGACACTGCCAAGGCCGGTCTCTTCTGCCTTTTATGACCCCTCATCTTCGTGTGTGTGTGTTTGCATATCTGTGAGTCTCTCAAGGTTCATCTACTTGCTTATTCCCTTTTCTTATGACTTTTTGTAATTCTTCCTTTTTACACTTACAACACCTTCCTACACATCATAAGGGATACTAAAAACACCTCTTCTGAATTCTTTCTCTCAACTCTGTATGTCATTATCTTCAAGAAAGAAATGTTTAACAGCATAGACACAGTGCAGTTCACTTATAGATGTCCTTACATAACATCATAGCTAAAAGTTTAATGATTTATCTCCCTTGACCTTCCAAACATGGTAAGCAATCACAGAAAATTACAAGATCATGCCTGTGTATATTGGTGCAGCACTCGATATTGATACTGACCACAGCTTATGAGTATTACTGCAGGTATCACAATGACATATCTGCTTCACATGTTCTCACAGGTCTACAGTTGGCTTTCAAACAATAAAAATAACATTGGTCCAATCCATGAAATCCCAAACGACGATGTCAGAAGCAATCTGGTTTTCAAATGAAGCTGAGTTTCAAAAACACTTGAAAGGATTTGAAATAAGTGGAAAAAATCCTTCTTCCCCCATATTATCATCACAGAAGTATCATAAGCACAAGCCCATCCGGTTCTACACCCTACCCTTTTAAGTGATCTCCGACCACCAAAGCGAAGGCAAACATATTTTCTCACAGTTATTTAGCCCATTATTTAAACAAACAAACAAAAAAATGAAGTGAAAAAAACACAGTAAAGGCTGCTCTGTCACCAATACCTGGTACACAGATACATAAGTCAAACCAAGAACCTTTCCACAACTATGCTTGGCTGATAGTTTAACACTTTTTATCTCAGTATACTTAAAATAGGCATACAACAATACCTGGTAACTACTGAAATCCAGTTGAGCACAAAGCAACACAGAATGCACTTTTAACTCTCAAAGTTGGCCCGTAAGGACTTGGGCAGAATTCAAAAGCTCTTTAGGGACAAATATAACGGGGAAACCTACCTAATTAAGCATCACTAACATTTTGAATATAGAGTAGTTAATTCCCTGCAAAATAATTCAATTAATCACACTCCTATTAAGAGGGATGTATTTTCTTCTGATTATATAGGCACACTTGTACTATTACAACACAGGGGGAACAAACAGCACAGTGCTTTCTGTAGAAAAGGTTCTACATTTTCCTGCATCAAAACTTTGAAAAAAGACTGGTCATGAAATTTAACTGTCTTCACCCGACAGTCATTCCTACCTAATTCTTCACTGCAGCCTCAGATTACGGAGAAAGGAAGATTACCGTATACACCACTTAAAATATTCCAGCTTAGTGACTGTTTTGGCAGGGGGGGATTGAAATCTCAGGAACAGAGTTGTCTTGCAAGACATTAATTCCTCTTTAGTGTCAAATGGAAATAGAGCATACAGTACAAGGGCTTACATTCCTTAAGAAAAGCATATTTGAGTTAAGGATAAAGAAACCCAGAAAAATTCTCACAGAACCATTAAACACAAGTCTACTCAATACACTTGATAAACAAAAATAAGAGTCCCTTAACATGGAAGAAAAAAATCCCCTCCTTTCAACTCCATAAGCAGTACCTTGAAAAAATCATGTATTAAAATAATGCACTGTATGAGGGAGCTAAGAGGTAGAAATCTAGATCATGTGTTTACTTTGAAATAAACAAAGCGAACTGCGCTACTGCAGGCTACAAACTCAGCCCTCCAAGCAGCAGTTATTAGCTGGTGCTCCACCACAGGACACGTGCTGGGGGAGGGTAACTGTCACAGAACACATCTGAAGGCTGTTTTTTTAACTCGTGCCATACTACTCTGCTCATTCATTAGATACTCTATCAATGACCTAAAATGCATTCTGATTAGCTGTCCAAAAAAGTTCCTGAAGTCTTTTAATGGAAGGTCAACTAAACTACCTTGAGGGGAAGAGAATCAAAGTAACATCTTGCTGTAATCTCACAACCTTCCTAAGACACCAAAACCACATTGTAAACATTCAGGGAAAAAGACAACTATATTTAGTTATTTCAGGATCTGGCTGCACCTTTGGAGACCTTATTCATTTCACACGATATGAGAAAGAGTTAAACTGAACCCCTATTCAATACCACGTTGGCCAGTCCACTCAAATAACTAATGCATTAGTCTTTCGGCACTAGCAATAAAGCATACAAAAAAAGAAAGGAATACTGCCTTTATTCTCCCTGCTCACACTACCAGAGCTGAAGAAATCAAATCTGAGCACAGGGCAACAGGCACCAAAAAATCACCCATATTAGTCACGGTCAGAGATTTTGACTTTTGTTCCATTTGATCAACCGAAGAACACATTCTTTATAACACACGTGAAATAACAGCTTTCAAACACAAGAAATGTGAAAACTTAAATAAAGCCACTTTGCACATTAAGAAGTTATGGAGCATATACATTGCCACATAATGTTCAAATGAATTCAAAGTAAGGTTTGTTTCAATGTCAAGGCAAAGCATTTCCTAGTGTCTTCAACATATCATCATGATGAACTGGCCCAAAGTCTAAATCCTTCAGAATATTTAATCCTGCAGCCTTTAAAAACCAAAATAAGAATTTGGTGAGCTGAAAAAAAACACACCACTTTCATTTTTAGAAAATGTATTTTTTAAAAGCTGAGCTGTAACACTGCTCTCTCTCATGCAAGGCATAACAAATTACAGTTATTACAACTTCCAGGTATTTCTAATTTAGGAAAAAAACTTAATTCCCAAACTAATATAGATTTGCACGTCACACAACACTGAACTACACTACTTTTAATCCCGTTAGAGAATTAATCAGCTGTCTTTTATTATGCATGGCATGACTGAGAGCAGGTAAGGTAGCATGGTACCGTTCACAGACTTGCACGGAGCTTCTAGTCTCTCTGAAGCAGTGCTTAGGCCGAGAACACACAGAATGACATCAACAAGTTATCCAAGAAACTTGGCTAACATTCTAAAATAAACCCCATAAAAAGCTTTGCAACCCACATTACCAGTTTAAGGTAAACCGCATGCACTTCAGCTCAAATAAGGTTTCTAAATAAGATAGGTCCTCCGCCATAACAAGCCATTTTATTCTCCAGAATTATTTCAATTTTTATTTCCACCAAGTCCTTCCTATGTTACTAGCGCAACATGACTCAATTCTATAGAATCAAATTACCTAGCTTCATAAAATTCAATGTTCGCTTATTTTTTCACCCTTGTTTCTCAGAGAAAGAAACGTGCCATGAGGATCTCCAACCAGGCATCCAGGCATATGCAAAGCATTCTGTGGGCCCACTCATTTATAGAGGTGAGGTATAACCACGTTGGTTTGGAGGCACACTTGAAAAAAAATGGAGCAAACAAGCAAACATACAAGCTAAAGACTAACATATTTCTGCCATACTTTACAATCTGTAAACACCTTCTGACAAATAAATTACGAAAAATGCTATAATATTAAAACTGGTTTAGATGAACCGCAACTGGCAGAAAGAGAGACTGCCATCTACACTAAAATTGTTCTGAAGTAGATCCTGTCCCTCTCCTTGAGGGATTCTTCTTGTTTACTGATGATATTCCTCTACTATGCCTGGTAGACTATGTCACCTCCATAATTCTTTTCTAAATCTGTAGGAGAAAGATAAATAACCAGGGCACTGGGTTATTTTCCTTCCTAAATTCCAAACCGAATGCCCTCAATCAAACAAGGCTCATCTCCAACCGGCCAGCACTATTCTCATCTCTTAAAATCAAGACAAGTTGTTCCATTCTCTCATTTTTGTTTTGCTAGCTAAAGAAGTATAGAATTTTAAAGTATCATTTTGTAATCATGCCCCTTAGTGACCAAAAGTGTTAAAATTGCATCCTTTATCACAATTCATCTACATTATATAATTGAAAGACATGTCATTCTGCATATCTTTCGGCACCTAAATGAAAAAAATAGTTTAAAAGAAGAACCTCACACTTCTCACCCAAAAGCAAATTGCTTGTTAGAGGAGGAAAAAAACCAAAGATGATATTTCTACACATAAAAAGTAAACATTTCAAATAATTTTAAAAACAGACAACACAGATTACAGGAACGCTGCTCTGACACCTTTTGCGCAGGTTGTTTCAACGCTAGCCAGCAATAACAAGGCAACAGAATCGTCTATCAAAATATAGATACCTAATTCCTAAAAATAAAAGATTGCTATAAGGAACAATTACGTGCAGACATTTAGCATAAATAAGTTTGAAAGCTTATAGCCCTCCTCATGCTACATAAAAATTCATCAGACTATGAAAAAGGTTTAAAATAAATACTGTCTATATTACCAATTCCATACCAAACCACATTTTTTTCCTTAATGCTGCTTTTATTTTTTTTTGCTCCTTTATACTTCCCAGAACCCCTCTTCCTCACTCCTCATAATAAATTTACTCCTTGTGTGACTATAGGACACAACGGCCTTACACTAAGCACTACAAGAAACTCTCTTCTTATATTGGTTTTTCCCCCCCTATAGAGGTTCAGCTTTTCAGCTCTGAAATTAATTAATCACTTGTCAAACAAGCCACTGTGGCTCAATTTTTCTAAGTAATTCTTTCCTCTTCACCACCCAGCATCTCAAAAGCAGGTAAAAACATCTACTGCAAAACACAGCTCCGCAAACTCAAAAGAATTTACTGTCTACCCAGTCAGAAATAGAACAGTCGCTTTTCCTTATCCTCACGACTTCTGCCAAACACAAAAATCCCACTCGGAGTACAAGCCAGCTGCACCTTCAAGTCTTTTCCTCCTCGGGAGGAAAACATCCTCTAGTTTACACATTAGCGAACAGTTTCTCCTCCCCTTCCCAACACACCTTTAACGCAGCGCACAACTACTTCCAACCATTTCTCCCTTCACCTCCTCCCTCTCCAACCCCCCATGGGTTTACCACGGGCAGGCTCCAAGGAGGGATGGGTTCGGGGGATGTTTTTTTTTGATTTGTTTTTAAATATGATGCTGCTTACCCAACGTGGCTGCCGAGAAGCAGGACAAAAGGTACTTTTCCCCCCCGTTTTTCCATATATCCTCACCACCACCCACCCTACACCCCCCTAGAGAGGAGCTGGCCACCAGGGCGAGGGCAATCTTACCT